>BMAV01021442.1:0-61009 GCA_019973955.1 Trichonephila inaurata madagascariensis | reverse complement strand
ATAGGAAAGTTAGATAAGCATATTTCGGAAGAATAGGAAAGTTAGATCACATTACTTTAAGGGAGGCAATTGAGATTAAACAGAATTCATTATGGTGCTATTAAGACTTACCGCCTGGCGCGGACGAATGATAGAACTCGTTATGGTACTATTAAGATTTACCGCCTGGCGCGGACGAAAATGCGCTGACGCGCGAAACACGACTTCTCTCAACGAATGTTAGTGGACCTCTGGCGAAAAAGGTTCATGTCGGCGTTTTTAAAAAGGACGCTAGATGGCGTTGATGTGGAATACTGTTTTGATTAGAATTGCCGACGTCGGTAAATGTGATATGATCTAACTTCTTACAAATGGAATATCCTACATATATATATATATAATGCTTAAATTGATATGTAATACGTAGAATATTGTTTAAAAACTATAAAAGTTCTTTTATCTAAAAATTAATATACATCATTTTACAAGACTATTAACAATCTGCAGAACAGTATAAAGCAGTATAACCTGATAATTCTTCAAAATTTGATTGAAATTATGTATATCCGTGGGTGAGTGTGTTTGCGTGCATATACAGACACATATACACAAACATGTTCCAATCTTGCATCATCCAATCTCAAATGTCTATATCAGAAATCATATGATTCTAAAAACTTTCGATTAACAAAACCTAAAAGAAATTAAGATCTCCAGGGCAAAAAGAAAAGGCTTTCTATATTTTTCATTTGTACTACTTGTGTGCATTTTTGTTGTTCGTGTCATTCCTTTTTGTTTGCAATCGTCAATAAAATGTGGATTTTAAAACAGCAAAAAGTGCTTATACATATATAAATACATACACAAATCAGAAAGCGATGAAATTCTGAGCATTAAAACTCCAAAGCATGAGACATAAAAAACAGACAAAATTTAAAAATTCAAAACTATTATGTTTTTAAAGCTGTTAGTGACTTAGCGCCGTGATGTAGGAATAGTGCTGCTTTATAGAAACCTAATCTTCCTATCAAGAAATATTTTGGAAAATGACTATTTGAACTTTTGAACTTTAACTTTTAGAGGTCACATATATAACCACACATACACATATGTGTTTCTCTCTCTCTCTCTCTATATATATATATATATGTTTAAGTTTAACTGTACATATATATTCTCAAACTTCTTTTAATATTAGCTTAATCCTGCATAGTTAGACTTTTGTTTTAGCAGTTTTTGACATTATTATAGCTGTTTTGAAGTTTTTTATGCTTCCTTCAATGTATAAGCTACTGTAGAAATTCCAGTTCAAATTATTCCTACTAGGTTTGAGCCTCGGTAAAGGACAAATAAGTGGCGCTTGCTCCAAGGGCATTATATCATCCCAGGTAACTGCCATCAAACACTTAACTCTTTTTCCCGTAGCAATTTCTGTTCCAATTGTTCTTGCTTGTAACGAACGGACCTTTTTCTCATGACACTCAATACCAACTATACTTTAAAAAGAAAAATAATCGCTGGAAACTGAATTTATTTAATCGGAATTGATATAAATACTCTCTATGGTCATTACAGGTAATCTTGGATATTTTAGGTAAGCTTAATTATGCTTGTTTTTTGGCTGGATTGCTAAATCTTGTATTCACAGTAAATATATTTTGCTAATTTTGTGGAATGTAATTTAAGTATATTAAAAGTCAGTGAATTAAATAATTGGATTGTCAGTTATTTTAGTGATGGCATGCTTCCATGAAATAAAAGTTTGACGTCAAAAAATTCTCTAGAAATTAAATTGGAATTGTTTTAATTTGAGATATTTATCTATCTCGCTTTAAAGTACTGAAGTCCAAGTATTTGCATTATTCTTTAAACAGAATTGATTTTATAAATTTCTTAAAGGAGGGGGAGTAATAAAAAGAAGATTATTCATTTTCTAGTTATATATTTTTATATATTTCCTATTTTCGCAAACCATGTTTACTACAGCAAAGTTTAAGGTACTGAAGAATAAATCAGGAACGCCAATGATGTTTTTTTAAAAAAAAATTAGAATTTAAAAGAGAAAGATTTGCTTTTCTTAAAAGACAGAGAGAAAAATTCGATTCTATCTTTGTCAAAATATAAAAAATTCCTCCTAGGTTATTCAAAAAACAAATATTTTCCATAATTCTTATAGTTATCATACAGGGTGTCCCAAAACTAACGCCCTAACACTGCACAGCCAAATTCCTCCCTGGGAGTGCATAAAAAATGCAAAAAAAATGTACTTATACTATCCATAGCATACGAATAAAATACAAAAAACGAAGCATGGTGTCACAGCCGGTGCAAGAACCATATTGGACACACAAACAGCAGTATTTGTAAATATTTAAAAAAGTAGCTATTATAAGTGTTCGCCGTGTATATCGACGCAGGCTTGAAGACACCTTAGAATGGTGTTAACCGAAATACAAGCAGCATGCAGACGAGCAACTAAGTCCGTTTGTGTTGTTCCCACGTCTCGATGCATTAATATATTTAGAATGCCCAATAGAAAAAAGAAAATTCAACTGTGGGATCTGGCAATATGCCCTAAGGTACCGAGGTCACCCGAAAGAGGTTTAGAGCTATGAAACGATCTCCTGGGAAACAACCAACCCCGCGTTCAATCTTTATTGAGCAAAATCATAGTATGCACTTTATACGGTAGCACACATTAAATTTACATATTACAACTTAAAAGTAAATGAAACTAAATACATATGTTATTGCAAGGTACACACATACAAAGCTGAAAATAATAATAAAGAACATAAAGGGTAAGAGAAGGAAAAATAATATACATTATTCTAGCATTCTTGCAAATACATCATATAGTAATATAGATATAAAATACAAATGCACCGTGCAAAAAAAAGAAGAAAAAGGTAGGAAACATTTGGGGGGTAGGGAGAAGCGCAATTTTCGTTTAAACCCCGCTTTTGACCATATAAGAGTACCGATCCAATCCCACCTAAGGAATTTGATCCCGAATTGTAATCGTGGTGATCAAACGCGTGATCTGAGTGATCTGATAGTCGTGGTGATCAAAGAACCGGATCCACATACTCGATCCATTGCCGGGAGCCAACCATGTGCAGGAGAACAAAAATACGCTTGAGCCCCATCATGCATCATCATTCATTCATCATGATTTACCGCATTTTTCGTTTACACTATTGATCGTACAATAATATTTCTTTGAGCATTTTTTTACGTAATACCAACGAGGAATCTAGGTGATTAAAGTTTTTTTACTATTTTTAGGACACCTGTATGGTTACTATATTTAATAATGTTATTTCATCAAGCCCAGGAGAAGGATTTGAATTTCCAAATACACTGCTGGTCACCGTAAGTGCAACACCCTAAAGGAAGCATGCAAATAACATGAAATTTACAACATGCATTAGCGTAGGTGAGATATGCAAATGATTAGAATTTCAGCGCAGACACACATCACGCGTGCCTGTGGCACCACCTCAAAGTGCTATTTAAGGCTTGGAGATTTCAACGATTTCAAGTTCGACAATTCTGTTTTTCTTGTGGTTTTTTCAAGGAACGATCAGTTATGTCTCGTAAAAAACAGCGATCAGCTTTTGATCAAGTATCCGAGTTCAATAGAGGAAGGATAGTGACCTACCGAGATTGTGGATTATCTTTCAGGGAAATCGGTAGTCGTGTTGGACGAAACCAAACAACTGTAATACGGATATGTAACCGTTGGAAGCAGGAGGGTACGACGGACTGACGTGGTCGATCGCATCCACCTCAGTTCACCACTTCACGTGCGGACAGGCAAATTGTGTGCATGGCAGTAACGGATCGCTCAGTCACATCACGAACTATAGCACAGCACATTGAGTCTATAACGCATCATTCAGTGTCTGCGCGTACCATTCGACACCGTTTACAGCAGAGAGGTCTGTCCGCAAGACGTCCATTGCTTGGTCTATCCTTGACGCAGAACTACAGACGTCTCCGCCGCTAATGGGGCGATGAAAGAAGGATGTGGGTGGCAGAAATGGAATGAAAGTGTCTTTACTGACGAGTCACGCATCTGTCTGCAACACCACGATGGTTGGATTCGAATCTAGAGACACCGGGGAGAGAGGATGCTGAACAGCTGCGTTATGCACCGCCACACTGATCCTGCACCTGGTATTATGGTATGGGGCTGTATTGGATATCACTCTCGCACTCCTCTAGTATACATTGCCGGTACTTTAAACAGCCAACGCTACATCTCCGAGGTGTTGGAACAAGTTGTCCTTCCTTATATTCAGGGATTCGTCACAGCCCTATTTCAACGGGATAATGCACGACCACACGTGGCACGCATTGTCCAAAAGTTCTTCGTCAATCACCAGATTGAATTGCTTCTTTGGCCGGCTCGCTCTCCGGATCTTTCGCCGATAGAAAACATGTAGTCAATAGTTGCTCAACGATTGACCCAGATTACACCCCCAGCTGCCACACCAGATCAATTTTGGCAAGGTGTCAATGCTGCTTGGTCTGCTGTACACCAAGAACGTATCCAAAGTCTCTTTGAATCAATGCCGAGGCGTTTGGCAGTGGTGATCTCCAACAATGGCGGCTACTCTGGCTACTGATTCTGGCAGGAACCACACTTCACAGAAGTCTATAAATTTAATCATTTGATACTTGGTCAACATGCTATCCACAAAATAAATTTTGTTGTGCTATCTCTTGTCTTCTTGTCTTTCTTGGTGTTATATTTACGGTGGCCATCAGTGTATTTATAAAACAGTGAACTTTTGGCAATTTTTATATTACACAAAACGATTTTTATTGATCATTTCATACAATCTGTCGATCAATGAAATTAATAGAGAAAATAAAATAAGCTATTCTAATGCAAATTCTAATTTATATAAAAAGGTAATATTGAAAAAATGAAATGATTGTCTTTTTTCCCTTTGAAATTCCAAATCTCTTAATTATGAAAATTAAGAATGAATTATTTATTCATAGCTTTGAATTTTGTAAAAGCGAACTGACTTAACAGAAAATAAAAAAAATAAAAAATATTAAAATATTATTTTTTTACAAAGTACAGAAATAAAAATTCTTGTTTTTATTGTATAATAGTGAACGATAATGACTCAAAAATAAAATTTGAGGCAGGATCATGAATGGGATTAATGGGTTTTTAAAAATTATTCTCCTATTATACTTGACCCTACATAAATGTGTTTAAAGTAAATAACGATTAACTATTAGTAGACTGTTATTCCTTTTATACTTTTTCTGTTGTATACATTTGTATAAAATGCAGCCAATTTTTAGAATGTTTCTGTGCTTCTTGATTATAGAAGAAAAAAATTTTACAAGTATTGTAGTAAATGTTAAAATCTGTATGAAGCAAATTTGAAGAAGACTGGAAAATTTGAGATCCGTTTTCTACAAGAAGTAGTTCTTCTTATTTAGAACATGTAAGAAGTGGTATCTGTTAACCTTTGTTTATTTGTTTATCAGCAATATTTACCAATTTTTTATTCAGAAATAAATTACGGTTTCATGGAGAATTTGACGGAAATGCAAAGAGAGCTTAAAATCATAAAACGAATTTAATAGAGTTTTAAAAATACGATAAATAAATAAATAAGATTCAAAGTTAATGAGAGAAAGAAATACATTCAATTATATACACAACGAAAATGGCTTTGAAGGTAATAAACGTCAAGTTCTAAAAAGTTCTGCCAGTTCTGAGTCTTCAAAAAAATTCAAAACATCTCTGAGCAAAAAAGAAAAATTAAAAAAAAAAAGACTCTACAAAAATAATTATCACTAAAAAAATGAAAAAACAACTTAGAAAGATTACAAAATTAGACGTCATGCACAGCAAACAAAACTCTGTTCAAGAAACCTTTTTCCCTGTTTTGATCCTTCTTCATGCAGCAGGTATGAATACACTTCCGTGTCCTGAAAACTTTAAGCAATACCAAATACTCCAGATCATATGGAATTCTCCAAAATATTTAGTGGCATTGTTTCAATTTTTCGTCGTAATACTTCAGTGTTTAATAATCATAGTATTGCCTGAAAAGAAAATATCAATCTCTGTTTTGATTGTTAATCTTTTGCAGGTGTTTTTGAATTATTTTGCATATAGATCACGAATGCATTTTCTTTTAATCATAAAGAAGATATCAGATACATACATCGACATAGGGCAAAAATATAAAGTGCTAATACTTTCTTATTGTGTTTTTACAGTTATGGCTGTAATATGTCACGAAATCTTTTACTTCTTTTCTAGTAGTTATGCGTTTCTTAAAAATGGTATTCTTGAAACTTCTTTCCTTTCTAAAGAATTGAATGGGTTTGCTTTAACAATCATTGATACTGTAACAATAATGAATACAATCCTTTTTATGCTTGTTTACGTTTCATTATCGGCGTACTACGGACTGGCTTGTTTTTATATCAAAGTCCTTAGTCACCAAACTAGTATGCAGGTAAAAAATATTTTAAAAAGTTGTGAATGCAAGCCAATAATTTCCAAATACTTGAAAATTCGTGATATTATGGAAACCCTTGAACATTTTATGAGTTCATCAGCTTTTATTTTAGTAATAAGTAGTATGACAGGTTTGTTCTGGTTCAGTTATAAAATGATATTTGTTATTGAAGGCAGCTATCTACACTATATAGGCCCCATGGCTGGAGAAATGTTTCAATCTTCAATATTTGGAATGGTGATAATGTCAGCTTCTTCCGCGAATAGAGCGATAGATGTTGCTAAAGAAGCTGTTATATCTTTGCCGGGAAAAATTCCTCAATACTACAACGAACTCAAAGTAATATTGAGAAAAGATTGTAAGCACAATATTTGTTTAACTTTATGGAAAATATACAAAATTGATAGATCCCTTATTATCAGTGCATTAGGTGTGCTCATGAGTTACGGGTTTCTTATAGCAACTTTAGGTACTATAAGCTCCCATTCAGAGAAGTAAATTAACTTAATTTTTCAACAATGACTTTTTCAAAATGTGTGGCATATCGCTTAGTAACAGAAAAAAAAAGTGTAGTATGCCATTTCAAAGAATTTTGAAATGATTTTTGCTGAGATAATAGATTTTCCACTTGTATATTGCAAAATGTTTTGATAAATGCTTCAGCGCTTAGTGGAATACTAATTTAACTGGGAAAATAGCAGAACTATTTATGTGGCAATTGATATTAATCTGAAAATGAAGTTTATGTGAATGTAAGCTCACACAAAGTTATGCAATTACCGCTGCACCAACCATGCAAGAATTTTATTTACAAACAGTTGTTAAATATAAAAACTCTTACAACGAAGTTAAGTGAACATTGTTTTTGAAAAGAGTAAATTTTTCATTCATCTATTTTAGTTGGTAAATTATTAACACTATCTTTCAAAAGTACAGCACTTGCTTTTTTCGATGGTCCTGTAGCTCTGAGTTTAAAAACTGTGCAACATCTTTTCTAGTGCAAGAAATAGTATTCGGCTTATTTAAAAAGTTTCAATGAAAATAAAATTAAAATTGATTGTAAAGAGATTAGATGTGATTATTTATGCATTCCTAGTCATGTGTTTAATTGTTAATCCACGTGCTAAAATAATATATATTTTCGACCATTCCTTATGAGGTTTCTAATTTCTTGTAACCTCATTGTAATGCAGAAAATAATTTGTAAATTTCATGTATTTAAATTCAACTATATGTGACATTTCGAAACATTTTAACTGAAAGGCAATTTAATGTGCTTTATGAGAATAAAGTAAGTACGTTAGTTGTTTATTTTTACTTGCGATTTTACTACTATCTTCCTACATTTTATATATTACATTACATCGTTACCTTTGTTTATTTATTACCTTTTCTGCTTTTGGTATAAAACAAGGGTCGGCAAATTTTCATGAGAGAAGAACCAAGCTGTAAAAAAAATCAAGATAACTAAGGTATAAATGAACACATTGTGCATTAAGAGGGGAGTAGTTAGGGGCAATAAAGATAGTCATGATCCAATTTTAATATTTTTATAAAATTCAAATTAAGTATCCCGCCCTAGTAATATTTTCCATTCCCTGAAAAACTAGGAACTGTCAAGGATATTTTTTTTAAAAAAAATGTGACTCTATTCAACACTACAACAGTTGTCAAAATATCATAATATTGAGAATTGAATTTTAAAACCCGAAAAAAATTTCCGTAACATTAGAGTTTTGTTGACGTGTGCATGCCATTTTGTATGTGGTTATTGTGAAAATAACTGTTTCGATTGTACAGAATTTAAATGCTCTGTTTCTTTCTTTTTTCTTTTGGCAATATGGTGGTGGTTGGGAAATTTCAATTTTTTCGTTAAAGCAATAATCTTGAAAATGTTTCGAAGTAAACGCAGTACCACGTCCTAAAGTAAAACGAGATGGATTGCCAATTATGTATCTTTTCTATACTTCCTTTGCAACAACTTCTGCAGAATCTATTGACTTCATAGATTAAAGCCACACAAATTTTGTAAAATAATAAATGAAGAACTTAAAATCCTTCTGGTTCTTACTCTTGGGAAGGGAATAAGTTTCTGGTCAATGTGACATTTATGCATAGGAATGGCTTATGTTTGCCTCATTTGCGATTATTTACCTAAAAAAGAATTTTGAATGATTTTAACATTAAAACTTAAAATATTTTCTGATCATTTGCAATTTGTTAAAACTTTTGGTTAAAAGAGCATCTGAAAGCTATATATATATATATATATATATATATATAAATCTTTAGTATTATTTCTAAAATTTTCCTAAAGATATTAAACTTTTAAAACTTATAATTTATTAATTTAATTTTAATTATTTTTCCAAAAATTATTTTATTTTTTTATTTTTGAGCAGATTAACATCTGCAACTTATGTTTCGTTAAATAATTTCATCAAATTTGTAATATTGAGTACATATGTGCAAGCCAATTTTCTGTATCCCAGTGTCTGTACTCCGGGACGACATTGGAAGTTACGCTTGCTCCCTCTTTACTGCCAATTTCTCAAAAATCTTAGAACATACTTCTCGTTCGAATAAAAAAATAAAATAAAATGCATCTTCTTAAAAAGTCTATGTACGCGGGTACGTATTTATAAATATTAAATGAGGGATAAGAAACGCTTTATCAATCGTAAAGGCAGTATTTCATTTTAAAAGCGGAATAAAAATACGCAAACATCTAAACGTAATTTTCTATGTTGGAAGCTACTACGTCAGACCAATAAAAAACGCGTAGGATGAGCAAAAACATTCGACTATTTTGACAGAAAATGTAGTTTGAATATGATGAGAAAATTTGAGATACGTCTTCCGTAAAAGGGATTAATTCCCTTTTAGGGAAACGCTAATTTAATTAATGAACAGCCAAAAAGGATTTAAGTCAAGTAAATTAAATTATTTTCACGTGATAGGGAATATTATTATACGAATACATATTAATTTCTATGTAGTAAGGAAAAAAAGTTTGTGTTTAACAGTGCAAACACTTACACGATCAATTACTCCAGGTTTACCGAAACCAAAACAGAAAAATTGTTTGCAATAAGACATGTATGCAGACAAAAGGACTTTTCAATGTTTTCAATAGTACCTAAATTATTTGTGAACAGGTAGACTGTTGAAAACGTAAAAACAATATCAGTGAATAGAAAAATAAAGTACAGGTTTAGAGAAACAAGTATTATTTAAAAACACGTACAATTGCAGAAAAATGTTTGTTACTGCTTCTATCCTTTTAGATACAAGTACACTCATGGACAAAATAATTAGCGCACCAAGAAATAATTGCGGGATCGTAACGAAACTTGGCATGAAAGTACATATCGGGGAGATATACAAAGGATTTGAAATGTAGCGTGATTACACATTACGTATAGCCGTCAGAGAGCGTTTAACGTCGTTCTCCGTGGAGTATAAAACAGGTAACCAAAGCTAGTTTGCGTGTGCTGAATCTTTTACAAAGGAAGAGCTGAGGTAGACATGCCGTTACGCCGTTTTCGAAGACAATATGAGCCGCTGACGCAGTTTTAGAGGGGGAGAATCATCGGCTTGATGGAAGCTAGGTGGTCAGCTAGGCGAGTAGCTCGTCAATTAGGCCGTTCTGATTGTGTTCTGAGGAAGTTTTGGGACCAGTGAATCCGAGAGATATCATTTACCAGGCTCAGGACGTTCTCGACAGACCTGTCGTCGAGAAGACCGCCACATCATAAAAAATGCACGCGTACAGCCAACTGCTTCATTTGCCGCCATCCAGGCACAGGTATCACCTTCATTAGAGGCTCCTGTGTCTTCTCGAACCATACGAAAGCACCTGGCTGAAGAACATTTGGGATCGCAGCGCCCATTACGTGTGCTGCCCTTGACTCCTCCGTTTGGAGTGGTGCCGCGCACGAGGAAACTGGACTGCAGCTGAATGGAACCAGGTCGTCTTTAGCGACGAATCCGGATTCAATCTCAGCAGTGATGACAATCATGTTCGTGTGTGGAGACCCCGTGATTAATCCTGCCTTTGCTTTACAACGACACATCGCTCCCAAAGCTGGTGTGATGGTATGGGGTGCCATTGCCTGCAATACACGGTCACCCCTAGTATTGATCCGTGGCACCATGACAGCCCAATGGTATGTCCATGACATCCTGCAATCACATGTGTTGTCACACATGCAATGGCTACGAGGAGCCATTTTTTAAGAAGACAATGCTCGGCCTCACCCGGCAAGGGTGTAACAAGACTGTTACTACCCTTCCTTGTCCTTCGCGATCCCCAGATTTGTCTCCAATCGAGCATATCTGAGATCTTTTTTGACGGCGAGTTGGGAATCCCATGAGTTTGAACTAGAGGCAAGGTTACAGCAAACATGGAACGAAATGTCTCAAGACATCATATAGAACTTGTGTTTCTTAATGCCCGATAGTTTCGCATCGAGCATTCGCGCTATATATATAGAGGGGGTTCAAAAGGGTATTAAATCTTCCGTTCTTTTGCCTTTTTCTCTGAAATAAATGATCCTTTTTCTTTGATTTTCTAATCATTTACTTATATCAAACTGGACATTACGTATGTAAAATTTCGTTTCATTTTGATGACTCCTTCTTGGTGCACTAATTTTTTTGTCCAAGAGTATATTTTACTTCGTTTATTTCAGTCTATTAGGTTATATATATATACTATAGATAATTTTTCTCTATTTTATATTTTAATTTCTTGTAGCAATTATGATTCAAAATATTAATAAAATATTAGATTTCTTTTCAAAATTTTTTAATACCGAGTGAGGCGTATTGATAATGCCGTAATATGATATAAGACAATGAGAATAACGCAAAGAATTATTTTAATGCAGATATCAAGTTCGTAGAGAAGATAAATATAAATTAAAGGAAAGATACTCCTTCAACTCTTTTAAATTCTAAATACATAAACAAAAATCCGTTCTCGATACATTGGAATATTCAATTATTAGTTGCTTGGAAACTTAATAACAACTTATTTGAAAAGATTGAAAACACAAACAAAATACAAGAATATTCTGTACGAAACAAAGATCATAGTTAATGTTTTTGTAGTATAGAGCTATTGGTGGAACACAATAAATAAATCTAAAAATAAATTAATAAACAAAAACCTTAAACAAGGAATCACAAAATCATCAGTGGAGTTAATATCATATTAAATATTCATATAAATTATTGTTTACAAAAAATATCCTGGTTATAGATAAATGTTTAAAGCTAGTAAAAGTTAAAAATGCTTTAAATATTACTAAGTCACTATCTCGTTCTATGTATTTTACTTTTATGCATATCTGCATCAAATACAATCAGTTTTCATAAGGTCTCCATGGTACTAAATATAATAAACTTATAAATACTGATATTATTATTCATATCTTGATGAAAGAGAGAAGTAACTAAGAAGTAGGGTTCGTATTCTAATAAATGTTAGTCGTATCATACAAATACACCAGAAATATAGTTGAGTTAACTGTGTTTCAAAGAAAAAATTTTAAAGTTATTTACTGTACTCTTTTACAGAGCCGAAGTAACATCTCATTAAATATTTATGAAAAATATTTATAAACTTTTTTCCACGCTATCTTTAAATGTGGCATTTTTAGAAGATTCCACTGAAATGGAAAAGATTCTATGAGTGAAAAATGTTAAAAACATCTGTGAATGTAAACAAATAATTTCCAATTATCTGAAAACTAGTAATAGTATGGAATCCCTTGAACAATTTATGTGTTTCTTAGTTTTCATTTTCATAGACAGTAGCTGTTCTGATTAAGTTATAGTGTGCTGTTTGTCACTAAACATGGGTATGCACACTACCTGAACTCAACGGCGGGAGAAATGTTTCAGTGTTCAACAATTGGAACGTTGATAATATCAGCTTCTTCTGCTTTGGCAGATGTTGCCAAAGCAGCCGTTTTGTCTCTGCCGGGAAAGATCCTTCAGCACTACAATGAACAAAAAGTAAAACTGAGAAAAGATTGTAAGCAAAAAATGTTTGTTAACTTTATGGAAGATACCCCAAATTGATAGAACTCCTATTCCTTGTACCTTGGATGAATTATGGATTTCTCATAGGAACTTTAGGTACAGTAAGCAGCCATATTGACAAATAAAACAATTTAATTGTGTGTTACAGTGACATATTCTATGCGTGTGATTCTTTAGCAAATTAAGTGTTTTTCTCCCAAAACTGTGTTTTACTGATTAGTATTTCGATATTTTACTTGAAGTTAAAGATTACCAGAATATAATTGCGAGGCATTAAATAAAATTCATTCAGGAATATTAGAAAATATTTCAAAACAAATGATTAAAAAACGAAAGTAAAACAATGAAAAAAATACGTAAGTATATATTGAAATATATGAAGAGCAACACATTAGTAGTTGAAATATTAATTTTTAGTGAAAGTGAATATTGAAAATTCATGAATAACTCATGTAGTATTCTTCGGGATTATTTTCTTTATGAATCAAAGTGAAATTCAAAGCATTTGTATAATATGAAAAAAAAAATATCTTGGTACAACAAACTTGCATTTACTCTAATGATGTATTTTACAAAAGGAAAATATTGCCAATTCAAAACTTATTGATCTGAAATTGATTTCAGCGCTCCTTAATTAAATTAAAATTTTCTATGAATTAATACACTATTTATAATGAAAAAGAAATTGAACAAATTTTTTGCACAAAACTAAATGGCGTTTTATTGTTAAAAAATAGCAAATGATATAGGTTTTTTTTCTGTTTGGCTTTGTGAAAAACATTAGAATACTTTTTGATGGAAATATGATTATTAGATAATGGAAAAAAGCTATAAAGGCTTTATTCATTTACGAAGAGTACCCTTAAAAAGAGCTTGCTTTGATGTTAGATACGAACAAAGGCATAAAAACATGGTTTTTTAATGATTCATAGCATGTGAATGCGTTTCGTGAAACAAAAGAAAAACGTATAAAGAACTTATCGATCTTTAGAATTTCAACAAATATATCACCTTATTTTATGAATTATTCTGGATAGACCAAATTTGATTTGAGAAATATTTTACCATAAGTTAACAAATAATTAACCTGCAACCACTAACAAAATTTACGTGTTTGGTACTGATAACAATTTATTTTAATATTTACATAAAAATGCCTCGTTTGTGACTCCCATGACTCTGCTTCAGATAGATCAACTGAGAGCTTCCCGTAAGTTTCGAAAAGTTGCATTTGCTGTTTTGGAATAAAATGGTAATTTTATGGAAAATGTTAAGATTAAGTTCGAATTTTTTGGAATGTGATACAAAGGTCAAAACAATGGCAAACTTCAATTTAAAGTCTGAAACTTCGCAGTTTCGTGAAAATGAAATTTTTGGAAACGTCCCAAATTTTCTCTTCTTTTTTCTTCGTTGGTCAGGCTTCGTAGAAGAATCCGATAAAAAAGCAAAGCATCGTGTCTCACCACGAATTTTGGATATTTTGTTATTTGTAACATGTGTAGACGTCTGGGTTTGTATGATTATTGGTTCTGGAATAGTCGATAAAATACTAACTATTTCTTATCTTTCCTGCCACTCAATAAGCGTATTGGTATGGTATCGAATGCGGTACAAAAGGCAGCTTATTACTTCGTTGTTGCACAATATTCGAATGGTAGATTCATCTTGTTATGCGAGAGTGATCAATTTTTTAGTTTTCATGAATTGTTGCACAACTCTGTTACTTCCCATCATTCTATTAAACCAAGTGATAGATCGAGAGGTTCTTAAATTTTTCTTTTATGGATACGAATTAAAGATCAGTTGGCTAGTTACTGCCTTAAGTCTCCTGAAGTATTTCCTTGACTACGTATTATACCCCTGCGCCACTAATATTGTCGTTTTATTTTACATATCTCTGTGTTGGCATTGCTCACTGCAAATAAACAGACTATCTGAGAAAATTGCTCGGTATACGCCAAAAAAATTCAAAAAGCCCAAACAACTGGATATCCTAAAGAACAAAGCAAAGATTGACAAAGAATTGCAGAGTATTCAGAGTATATTCTCTATGCCAATGTTTTTGATAATTGTTGGCAACTTTTTGATATGCTGCGCTCAGCTCGGAGGGGCTTTAATCAAAATTGAATTTCATGAGGATAATTTGATTTTCATATTTTATTTTATCAATGCTGTTTTATGTATCGTTACAACATTGTGGGTGGCTGGCAGTGTTCCAATCCAGATGAGTAGGTTCAAAGAAGTGTTTCACCAAGTGACTCGTGAGAGGTTGCTGTATTATCACACGACAGATGAACTGCATCTTAAAATGGACTTGTTCCACGAACCAGAATTTGTATTCACAGGATGCAATATTATTTCCTATCGAAGAAATACCATTCTTGGATTAATTGGAACTTTGCTTACATACACTGTACTTGCTCTTAGTCTAGATGGGTCATACACAACTTGCAAATACTCACCATCTAATGTGACAACGGATGATTTAGCACATGCATAATACAAAAAGAAAAACTTGTTATTCAAATTTGAGATGAACTACTCAAAAAAGGAAAAATTCTTAGCATATGATTTGCCTTGCAAAAAAGCAGAAATCATAAAAAGACAATGAATGAAACTAGTTATTTAAATGAAGTAATGAAGATAAAATCAAGGCATATATTGTAAAACGAACATTGCTTAGCAAGTTGGAATTGTATGTGTTATCATTAACGAACCGTGTATTAACTTTTTACATAAAACGGACTAAAAGTAAGCATAGAACGTAAAGGACACTTAAGGAAAATCACGTATCAAAAATGTAGTAATTGTTATTTTAAGTACCATCAAAGTATGATTTACGAAAACCAGTGTTAATTTCCAAAGAGAATTAATCGCATTATACCAAGTATAGATTTGTTTTAAGACAAAACATTGCATTCAGGTTACACATTGTTCATAGATATCTACTGCACCTGCAAATAATTTTTAGAAATAAATCGTTTTCGTGCTGTTTTGAAATCTACTAGATGTGTAATCAGTCTTCATAATTTTCCTATATTCGAATAAATTTTCTTAATTTTGTAGGTAATGCTAAGTGTTTGGGAAAGTGGTTTTGCTAAGTGGAACACGAAAACTATATTTTATTCCTGTTTTTCTCTTATTCACAAGCTATTTTTTTTTTGTATCATGTATTTTCACAGAAGGAGCAATTGAAACGAGTTACTGAACTCTACTTTTTAACTTTAAAAGTAAGCTATAAATCAGATTGAGGACCTTGTCTCCATTTTAAACTTAAGAACAATTTAATTTTTTTGTATGATTTATTTATTTGGGGTGGAGGCATTGCCTTGCACATTAAAAGAAAATTATATATTCACAGATAAACGCATAAAATATGAGTGTAATACTGGATTGTTCAGTAAAGTTATTTAAACACATTCTTTTTCTAAGTTTAAAATATATGAATATGTTTTTCATTGACTAAACTATTTAAAGGGTTCACAGGATTTTTGAGGCAAGTTATTGTGAAACCGACTTTGCACTTATGACAGTGTTTCTCAAACTGTGGGGCGCGCCCCCCTAAGGGGGCGTGATAACCCTACAAGGGGGGGGCGAGCCTATTGAAAAATCGAGAACAAAAGATTATTTTTAAAAATTATTAATTTACTGAAAGTAAATAAATAAATACATTCTGACAAATAAAAATAAAATGCGCATTTACACTAATGTAATACACTTATAAATATATGTTACTGCGCAATGTACTTTATGATTAATTTATAAAAATACTAAGTTAAGAATAAGTTTAATAATTACCAGTAACCCCATGGCCTTGTCATATAAATGTCATGCAAAAATTAACACTGATCTTAACAATTTGTACGGTTTAATATTAGTACTTAAAATGTGCCGATTAAAAATTGCGAGATTCGCTCCCCAATGCCACCGGTTAACACATAGGTGAGCGTATGTGGTGTATTGGGGGGAGGGAGGTAGAAAAGGAGTTAATGAGCAAATCCCCTGAAATCTTTCGCAAACACTGTCAAGGTCCTTTTATTGCATTCCAAATGCCTTCTGAATAATTTTTTTATGGATAGCAGTTCTGAGAAATGATCGTACTTCCTAAAGATGCATATATACGTCCAGGGCAAGTAACGCACCGGCTGAGCAAGACGTTTATATACGCCGGTGGCACTTCAGAAGTTACAGTCGTATTGTAGGTTTAGCATCAACGTATAGTATTATTAAACTTAATGCATTGTTATTGTATGAAGGGGGGGCGCGATGAAAATTTTAATTGAATATTGGGTCGCAAGTATTGAAAGTTTGAGAAGCACTGACTTATGAAGTTATCGATAATTATTACATTTTTCTCATGTTTCTTACATTCGAAGAGGGCATTCATGAAATGATAATTGTGTCATCATGAGATATGGCAAAGATCCATGTTGATAATTTTTCATTTAAGGACATTTCCATTCAGAAAACAATTTAAAAAGTAATTCATCACTCGATTTTACAAATGTATTTCAGAGTAAGATTTATTCCTATATGTACCAATTACTCGCTGTTATTTTACATCATCCAGAACTTTCTAAATGAAACGAAATACAAAACAAGGTAACGTCTCAATTACCTTTCTTGGACTGTCATCAGTTGAGAAGCATAAATAGACTATTCTGGCACAATCAAAAGCAGTTGCTATAAACTTCCTTTGAATATTTAGTTATAATGCAGCAACATTTGAAGCTTCAGACAACTACTATCTTGCTATATTTTCAAATTCAAAATATTTACTATTCAAATCATAGAACTCTTAAATCTCAGCTTGCAGTTTTTCAAATATTTTGAAGTTTTACAATCCAATCGAGTCAAAGAAAATTCTTGTAAATTAATTTTTAAAATTTAGAAGTACGTAAGTTTAGCGAAAACTTATATGATAAAAATTTCTACGAGCCATTGACTATTTTCAATCATCTTTTACGTTGAGTAAAGTTTTAAAGTATTTAGTACACAGCTTTTTATTGACTTACAGTTTACTAAAAAAATTTTTATTTATAAAGTATCAATTTCAGTCTGTTAGGTTCCGTACCTAAATCACAAGTAGCATCAATTTAAAAAGCTGTAACTGTAGTCGAGTATTGTTCCTAAAAATTGAACGAACTCGAATAGTTGGAATAATCTTTATAAGTGATAGGTAGTATAAATATATAGGAACAGTGCTGTCAGCAGTGTTTGTAGCAAAAATCTAGAAGAAGAAAATGTACCATAACATCGGTGAATTGGTTTTCTACTCTTTCAATTTCATTATACGTACTGTAACTTATCTTATACACGACATTACTAATCTATGTATCTAAAAACTGAACTATTTCCTTTTTTAGTTTTTTTAGATATATTCCGCAAGCTAATGAAAAACAAATGCTTTTATTAAAAAAATGTTTCGTAGTAGCAGCTATTATTTCAATTCTATTATTCATAAATACGAAAAGATGGAAGTGGAACATACCAAAGTGGAATGTTTCAAAAATGGGACGAGTATGCTCATGTGTTATTAATAAATATGAAATGATTAACTTTTGGTGTACAATAAGAAGACTAGCTCGATCTCCAGCATTATGTAACAGAACATCCTAATAGTATAAGAGCACTAGATATTCCATTTGCCAAGACAAATCTTCTATCCGAGGGGGGGGGGTTATTTGTTTTATGTGCACCAATGACTATCACATGGATTCACAAAAGTTATGAGCAAATACCAATTTAGAAAGAATGTGCAATTGAACGCAAGTAAGTTGCTAAATTCTCACGATAGCTTCATATTTGAGTCAACGCGATGCTATCGGTTGACGGAGTAGATGGAAATGTGTTTACCATGGACTGAGATTGACGACAAATGGATCACCGTATCTGCTCTCATAGCCTCTGATGTGTCCTTACGAACGATTCGACATGTAACCGGGATATAATTGACAGCACTGACCATCCAGACATGACACAGTGAACGGACCTCAGGATCTGTAGAACAATAGTCGCAATTGTTTTCATTGATGTCGGGATGCCAGTCACATTTTCCTACAACATCACGGACTGGAGAAGAATTGTTTTCAGTGACGAGTTCCTCTTCGAACGGAACCTCCATGGCTAGCAAAGATGTGTCTGTAGACGCTTAGTACAGCGATGGAATACTCGTATGGTTCGTCATACAATCTGACAACTTGGAGTAATGGTATGGGCTGCTATTTCATTTCATAATTGCATCTGTTTTGTTGTTATCCATGTTGTCCCGACCATTACGGTACTTCGAACAGATTCTATTCCTGCTGTACTGTTCTTGCATTCATGGACATCTGGGAAAACATATCAACAGGATATTGCACAGCTGCATAGACACGTCATTCTCTCACTTGTCTAGCTGCTTCTGCAACATGTTACTGTCCAGCACAATCTCCACATCACTCCTTAGTAGAACACATTTCGTGTTTGATGAATTTATGTCTACGACCGTCTGTAGATCACACTAATCAGAGCTGTCATATGGAGTATGTATAACAAAGCAAATCTGTAGTAGTTCATCCGCCAGATCTAAGAGTTATTTGCAAGCCAGATCAAATCTACGACCCAATGCATCAGAGAAAGTAGTGGACAAACGGCTTATTGTATTTTGCTGTTGACCTTATTGCTGCACTTACAAAATAAAACACTCAATTTGTATGATTTTGGAGTATTGTTTTTAATATATATAAGTCCCATCTACCAATTTTTGCCCTGTTCGATTTAATATGACGCTTTTTATAATTCCAAAACACTTACAGAAAAAAATAAGGAATTATATTATTAAACGTTTTTGTAAAAATAATGGAAATGCCTTGAGATGAAAGAGAGAAGATGAAAAGATGAAAAATGCATAAATATTGAGAAACATTAAATACAGTTGATTGTATTTAATATTTGTCAATATATAAGCATTTTTTTTTTATCTTTTTAAATGCAAGCGATTTTCATTATTTTTCAAAAAATATTATAATAAAATTATATTTAAAAAACACATTAATTATTAAAAGGAAATAATATAAATTACAAAAATGATAACAAAATAGTCACATTTTCTTTTAGAACTAGAATCAACACACACACATAAGATTATAATTAAAAATACATAAATATTAGATCATGTACATCAAAATATTTTTTATTGCAATAGAGTCATATTCATTCCATTTAAAATCAATTATCCTTTTTCTTTTTTTTTTGTTTCAAACCATTTTCAAATAAAAAGGACTAATGTTGTACAGAATAACATTATTTATGAATAATATTCCAGCATTATAGTCTTGTAAAAAATTTAAGTAACCCCACAGAGAAAGATTAACAAATTTTAAGTGCCCTTACCACTCTCCATTAATTCATTTTTAATTGTGACAAAAGTAAAGAAAGTTCTATCTCTATTGGATTACCATTGTACTATGCTCTGAAACATTTATTACCAATTTTTAGATTTTAAAATTATATGATATTAAATTATTAATTTATAATAATAATACTAAGGTTATACTAGAGTTATCTCAATTGGATTACTATTGTACTAAGCACTGAAACATTTATTACCTAATTTTAGATTCTAAAATTATATGATATTAAACTATTAATTTACAATAATAATACTAAAGTTATGTGATATGAAGATCACGTGCAAGCTCTGAAGGCTTAACTCTTAGAACGAAAAAACATTCCATCATTACAAATAGCATATTGCAGGACTTTTTTCTTATATATCTTAGGTAACGTATTTAACATTTTAAAGACATCATATGGTTGTGGTATTTTTTTTTTATTTCTCAATACAGTTCTCTACTGTACCTAAAAATTCTATGAGAATAATAAGAGATCTTTCAATTTTGTACATCTTCCATAAAGTTTAACATATATCATTTTGCTTACAATCTTTTTTTCAATTCCTACTATTAGCTCACACTCTCTATATATTTATTTATTTATTTTGGTGGAATTTTTAATCGTTTATAAAATACATTTTAAAGAGCTCAATTGAGGTGAAATTTTATATACATCATTATTTTGGATGACAATGCAATAATTTAACTATAATTAATAAAAATTAATTTCTTAAAACTATTTATTTAAAGAATTACAAATACAGCTACGTTGGCATCATTTTTGGTGACTTAGCTACCATTTTGGCAACTTGTGTCAAAACTTGAAAAGGTTTTATTTCTCACGTTTTAAAAAATTCTGTTGAACTGAAATTTTATATACACGATTGTTTTGGATGACAATACGATACTTTAATGATAATGAATAAAAATTAATTACCACTAAATGTTGTTATTCTGTCATATGTATATACATATCTATATTAATTGTAACTATTTAATAAAAAGTAGCTAAAATAAAATTTATCTTTTTTTATCTAAGTAGGAATTGACTTAATTTTTTTTATATTACTTGTTTAATATTACTTTCAGTTTATTGTAGTGCAGCGGGATCCTTAGAGACAAAGATGTAACAATTTCTCTTGCAACATCTACCGCTATATTCGTGAAAGAAGATGATATTAGCACCATTTAAATCACTGAACAGTGATATATTTCTCCAGATATTTTAAGCAGAATAGTCCTATCATGCTACTTTATACAGAAGTAAAATCATAGAAACTCATGAAATATTCAAGATATTCCATAATGTTATGAATTTTTAGATATATTTGTAAATTATTATTAAAAATTTCTTAACGGGGTCTGGCACTTCCATAGGAGCCCATGTTAAATTACGTAAGTTTATGTATCTTTTTCTCAGAGACTTCTTGCTACTAATGTATGAAATTTTCACAGTAGGTTATATGTACTATTAATAAGACTTTAATAGAGGGTTTTGTCTTTCTGTTAAAAATTAAAATAACTATGAATTTTTAAAAAATGTCAATTTTTTTTCCTTGAAATTTAGTTTCAAAATACATTATCTAAATCAGTTTACTAGATATATCTTATTTTCTCCATTAAAATGTGTAAACATGTAAAAAGTATGCTCACTGAAAATTAGAGGATCCTACATTAATTAGTTTTTGAGAAAAAGGTACATAAAAAGAGAAAAATTTTGCATTTTGAGAAAACAGTCTTTAAAGCTCTAATTTGTAATTTGTCAATGAGAGTGGCTTCCTCTTAAAAAATAAATAAAAATACTTCTAATTATCAAATTTCTATATATCATATATCATTTTAAACAGAAATGTTTGACCTTTTAAAAAATGTAAGAAAGTTAAAATCGATAATTTTTCAAACATTCATGTGTACCGGACCCCCTTAAACTTTTCTTACTTGTACTTTTGTGTGATAGCATATATTTTAATGTAGAAACTAATTATTCCTTAGAACGCCGATAGTGAAACAAAAATAAGTGCTGAAAAGGAAGGATTCATTATTGTAACAATATCAAAAAAAGGAAAAAATAAATATTTTAAATTCATTCATCAGAAGTGAACAAACATCTATTAATGTAGTTTTCAACAAATGTGTAATCACCCCCAAAAGAAGTAAAATATTGAGAAACACATTGGTATTATAATCCCCAAATATAATAAGATATTCGTACTTGATATTTTGCACTTTGTCAATGTATTTCTTTGGTAATGCCTTAGATAACTTTTTTATGATAAAAGAAATTGTATTCAAAATCTATATGCAGAATAACACGAAAAAGTTAGGAAAAGATTCAAAAACAAAGCAGAGAGGGATGTTTTCCTGACAGGCAATATTATAATCATTATACTCAGAAACATTATGAAGAAAACCTAAAATACGCAAATTAAGTATTTTGGAGAATTGCATATGACTCGGATTATTTTATTTTGCCTGAAATTCCAAGGGAAAGAAAGTGTCTCCATACCGGCTGAATAAAGGAGAATTAAAACATTGAAGAAGGAAAGAAGGATTTTTTAAACGTAATTTCTTTTTTGGGGCTTCCACACCACATGTCCGGGTTCTATCCCCTGGCTGGGCAAGGTCGACTCAGCCTTTCAATCCTACTGCAGTGGGTCGCGATAAATGAGTACTAAGCTTGCTTGGGGACTTTAACACTGGAGGTCTCGCTTCAGACTGACCACTTGATTGATTGAATTGATTGAATATTAACGTCGCACTGTTCAGCTGCACGAGGGCTTTTGACGACGGACCACGTAATTTTGAACCATGGTCAAGTAACGTGGACGACACCTGAGCTGGCACCCCCTTCTCCTAACTACCACACCACACCAACGGGAGGACGTTTCAGCTCTCGACAGATTTAACGTGCATCACTGCCCTAGACGCCGGGTCTTTAATGGTACTGGACTCGAACTTGTGACAAGGCAAGCCTCGGTCCGATACCACTCGGCTACCACTGCCACGACTGACCACTTGATCGGGACATCTGCTCATGCACCTCAGTGCCCAACGGTCACGTATACTGGGATGGGAACAGTAGGACCTGACCCTCATGGGCTGTTGCATCACTGAGTTTGTGAGTTGAGCTTTCTTTCTTGAGTATATTGCTTAGATTTGTATTGTTTCTACTTCCGAAAGCCCAAGCAGATTTATTAATATCCGATTTCCGTTTTTCTTAACCTTTTTGTAACAGAATTATGGGTTTTTTTTTTTTTTTTTTTTTTTATTTAACTATCCGTTCCAGTCATATTCTCCGTTAATTTATCGTTAAATAATTCAAGGGTAAATATTTTTGTAAATAGCATCGATAAATATTTTATAATTGTACTTCAGAATCATAGACCTAAAACGTAACAATTACAAAAAATTAA
Organism: Trichonephila inaurata madagascariensis; assembly: GCA_019973955.1. Classification (NCBI taxonomy): domain Eukaryota; kingdom Metazoa; phylum Arthropoda; class Arachnida; order Araneae; family Nephilidae; genus Trichonephila; species Trichonephila inaurata. The sequence goes on along the minus strand of BMAV01021442.1, from coordinate 37,684 downwards.
AAGAAGGGTAATAATTTTAAAAAGTTTTACTAAGAAATAAAGTTAAACTGAAATTGTTGTATATTTTTGAACAATACGAATTATGACTTTTAGAGAATGATATTCTAAATTTGCTTTCTTTGTCACTTCTGCTTTATAAATATTTTTCAACCTTAATTTCAATATGTATAAAGCATTTTGTTTTCCTTGTTCATAACCATGGAAACACATTATCAAAATTAAATGCATTGACGTAGAAATATACAAAATTAAATGCTAGTTAATAGCTATTAACTTTGGACATTTATGTATATATTTAAGCTTAATTGGACTAATTTTTAATATGATACGAAGTTCATTCATGATTCCAGTCAAATTTTATTTTCAAGATTGATTGTTCCGTCAATACTACTATTAAAATATAGAAACATAAATAATGATCAGCATTTTGTAAGGCATATTTGTGTGTTTTGTTTTTCAAATACATTTTTGTTTAGTTTCTAAGCAATTAAGGATTCAATGTATTCAATAATTCAAGGATAGTTTATGATATTGTATTTCAAATTTTTTAAAAAAAATAACTACTATTTTGTTTATTGTATATATTTTTTCACATAATGTAGAAAATTTATTTTTGAATTCTTAGTACTTTCCTTGTTGGTATATGAATTATACCAGAATATCAATACTCTTCAGTCAGTTATATAAATTATTTTTAAAATTATAATGCATGGTTTAAAGTTAATAACGCTTTTTAAAATTAAAAGTTAAAGGCGAGCAAAGTTATATTTAGAACGTTCGTAAAGAATTAATAGGTGAATTGAAAAATCTTTTAGGACACAGGAAATGTTTTAAGAAGACATAGTAATAAAGGTTTTTCTACAACTTGATAGGACATGAAATGTTGCTTGTTACTTTTTGTTCCAAATATTGAGAGAGCTTGCGTTTTAAACAATCTATCTATTCTTTATTCATAACTAAATTAAGCGGTATCCAAAACTTTGAGAAAAACTTTTGAATACATTTATGTCGCTACCGATTTCTATCTCGAGAATGGATGAGCATGGAATAACTGAAAATGTCTGTGTTTATCCCAAAGAAATGTTAAACTCAAATTCCTTCTGCTAACTAAAGCCATAATGGTATAAATTAATGTTATTAACTAAAATATTACAACTCTCTATTGCTAGTTTGTCATTTCAGTGTCATGAAGATCGACATGGGATTGGATCTACTAAACATGAATATCGTGTGATTTACATTTTAGCTATGTTATGAAGAAATGGTTTTGTCACAAGCAAGAAACCAATTTTCAAGGTAAGATACGAGACACGGCTATCAGAAAGAATCTACAGACCACCATAGTTTTTCATGGTTGTAATATTTTCATATTTCATCAAAATTGTTTATCACTCCATGCTCTTTACATTCATGTTAAAAATAACTTCCAAGTAACACTTTCTCATAATTTGTGTTTTTAACATGTAAATAATTTTTGAGCATAATGTTAAAATTCAAAAATTACCATTTTCATTTCTCACACATTGAACGCTATAAAATTTTAAGTATCTGACCATGTATCGATTTTTTTTTCTTGAAAAAGTAAAAATTATTTCATTCTGATAGTATTATTGTTAAGCTATTAACAATTTAAAAAGAATTGCAGCTTGCGTAATTTATCTAAAACTATGTACGTAACTTCTTTAAAAATATTTTATTTAATAATTAATATTTTTATACATAAAGCATGATCAAAAATTACAACTTTAATATTTTTTATTGTTAAAGATATTTACTAAAAAATTAAATTTAAAATGTCTAAATGTAATCTATTCACATATATTGTTCATTATTGTCTAAAATTTCAAAGTTTCGAGCTAACCATGATGAATTCTTTAAAAATCAAAACACAGGATATTTAACTTTTTAAAATTTTTGTACTAAAGTTAGAAATTTATACTACGAGAGTGTAACGAATTTTTCAATTGCAAAGTATACCTATAATTAGTCATTTTCTGACACCAATATTTTTATAAGTAGGAAAAGTATTCATTGATCTTTTAAGTAAATGCATTTATATTAATGCTCTGTGAATTCATTGATTTTCCTTTTTTAATAGCCGAATGAAATCATTATGTCCTATAATAGTAAAGGAAAAAAATGTTAAACCAATTTTTAAAAAAACATTGTATATTATGGGACAGAAAACAGAATTTTTTTTTGTTACCTACATGTAACATTAATAGAAAACAGTTGTTGAAAAAGATGGCGAAGCAAGAATTTCACACTGAATGGAATTTTAGTTGTCTTTAGTGATATTTATAACATTGCATAAACATTTCTCAAGAAGTCCCAGTGGCCGAGTGGTAGCATATCGCGTTTCCACACTACAGGTCCGGGTTCTATTCCCGGGCTCGGCAAGGTCGACCCAACCTTTCATCCCTACTACAGTGATTCGATAAATGAGCACTGGGCTTGCTTGGGGATTTAAACGCAGTGAGAGTTTCACTTCAGACTGATCCCCTGATTGGGACCTCTTCTCATACATCTCACCACCCATTGATCATGTAAACCGAAATGTAATAATAACCTAACGTAAATTCATATTAATCAAAGTAGTTTCTAAACTGCTGTTTGTAAAAAATGCAACACCGTGAAGGAATCATCAGAATTAAATGAAATCTAATGCACACAAACGACTTGTATTAGCACAAATAAATGATGAAATTTTCAAAGCAAAAAAAAAAGTATTAAGTGTCCAAAACCAGTATTTGGTGTAGCCACCACGCGCTGCAATAAGCATTGCTATATGACGTGGCATGGAGTCAAACCGAGTTTAAAGGTCTGCTTGTGGAAGAAAATTCCATATTGCTTGCATGCGCAGCAAAAGTTCGTCTTTTGAAACATCAGGACGCGGATCACGAGCGAGACACCGAACCAAATCCCACACGTGCTCAATAGGCGACATATCCGGCGAATAAGCAGTCCAAGGAAGAAGTTGCATGTGTTAGGCTAAACAGAAGTCTCGAACAGGCTTTGCAACATGTGGCCGAGCATTATCTTGCTGAACATTAGCTAAATGGATGCCTTGAAGGAAAGGAACGACTTCGGGCTGTGGCACTTCACGGACGTACCTGCTGCTATTGAGATTACCCTCAATTCGTAACAACTTGGATCGTTAATGATACGAAATCGCACCCCAAACCATAACTCCAGGGGTTAGGCTACTATGTCGCTTGATAACGCACTCTGGAAGGCACCGTTCACCGGCATACCGTCTAATGCCAATCAGCTTGTGCTAGGTTGTGTGCTCTTGAGCCCATTGCAGAAGCAGCCATCGATGGATTGCTGTGAGGGGGCTCCTGTATCAAGCCACCCTTGCACGCAATCCATGGTGCAGCAGACATCGACAAAGTCGACATTAGTACACATGTAGCAGTAGACTATAGTGCTGTGTGTGTGCCAACTGCCTGGAGGAAGCTGTACGGTCATTTCACCGTTTCGATTGTCGTGCGCTGACGTCACCTTCCGTCGTCCACTGGCAGTTTTTCAATCTGTTCGGTGCTCGTGGGTCCATTGCTTCCAAACTCGCAATGCACGTTAAATCTGTCGAGATCTGAAACGTCCTCCCGTTGGTGTGGTAGTTAGGAGAGGGGGTGCCATTTCAGGTTTCGTCCACGTCCCTTGACCATGGTTCAAAATTACGTGGTCCGTCGCCAAAAGCCCTCCTGTAGCTGAACAGTGAGACGTTAATATTCAATCAATCAATCCAAGCTCGCATCACTGTGAAACTGTTCCGCTGCACACGAGCTCCTATTGCTCAATAGGAAAGTCCTCCTTCTCGAAGGCCTATACTCCTCCCTCGTTCAAACACCCTAAGTTGTTGAAATTTCTCCTTATTTCATCGTGGACGCATACTTATGTCTCTTTAAACGTTCGCCACTTACAAATAATCATTAACTATGTTCAACGTCCCGCTACAGCCCTCTATTTATACATTTTCAGCAACAGTTTAGAGGGCGCTGCACACACCACGCAAGCGTGGTGGCTCTGAAACTTTACTGTTTTACGTAACATCCTATAATTGATATTTGCTGCATAGTTCATTTAATCCCGATGATTCCTTCATGTTGTTGCATTTTTTACGAACAGCAATGTAGAATTTAAATGATTAAATATATTTTTTTATAAAATAAGAAGAATTGCATCATTTTCCCCATTGGTGTCAATTATTTTAGCTTAGTAGAACGCGTATGATTGATAAAGTTTTATTCATTTCTGATTGCAGACAAATTACAGATTTTTCTCTCTCTCTCTCTCTCATTTCATTGATGAAAATTTTAATTATTTTACTTTAATTAGATTTTGATTGTTTATTTATACATATATGTGTTACTTCTTTAAGAAAATTTTTACAGTTTCGTACAATTTATTTTTAGATCAATTTAATACTTTTTTTTATTATTTTTAATTTTAAAAAGTGAATTTCCCACTATTCATAAAAATTTAAATAATTTCTTATTTTATATACAAAAAATCTTTCTTTTACAGAATAAAAATTTAAGTATTTTTGATTATGTAATTGAAAACCCTTAAATTACATTTTTCCTTATTCATGATATTTGGAATATTAAATTGTTTGCTTTCATACAAGAATTTAAGATACAGTAGAAATTTAGATATTCATTACTGAATTTTCAAAAGGTGTTTTTATTTCTTAAAATTCTAGTGGAACTGCGGATTGGTGTTTTACCATTGCAGACCTAGCACATTTCTCTCGAGCTGGTATCTCTTTTAAATGCGGCTCAATATAGGTGGAATATCAATCACCGCAAGTAAATTTGGCGCCCAGTTTCGTCCCCTGAGGGTGGCAACCAGAGTTCTGAAGATTCGAAACCGACTTAGAATTTAATTTTGCCAAACAGGCACTCAAGGGATCTTTTACATGCCATAAAATCATACGACATGAATGCTTTCAATTTTCTGCATTATGAAACTCCATCGACTTTGGACAGGGTTGAACCGAATTTTCAAAAGCTGTCACAACTATTTTCCGCTCGTTATTATTTACAAATAGGATGTTAATATTTTTTTAAAAAGACATTCTATTCCAATATTATTCTAGTGAATTATAACATTCATAATAAAAATAATTCTTAACAATAAATGCTACATAAGGAAATAAAGGTTGGCTGATTTTTAATGGAAGGTAAAGAGAACTTTAAAATATAAAGTTTTAATTTTTACACACATCTCAACTTTTAAACATCCTTCATCCATCCTCTTCCAAAATTTTTTATTTTGATACTTTCTTTTTCATTTCAGGAAAAGTGTTTTTTTTTTAAATATGATTTAATAAGGGCATATATAAAAACTGAAGGTAATCAACCCCTTAATTAGACTAGTTGAGTGATCACGTGAACATAGACGTGATACCGACGAGAACACTTGTTTGTTTACATATTCTGGTGGTTACACCCTTGCATCCATCCAATGGATTGACAATCCAAAGTATTTTCTTTTTTTTCATTAAGATTCTTATAAGGCTTTTTTTCTAGGTCAAAACGATTTATTTTTGAGAAAAAAATAATATTACTTATTTTATTTAAAAAGCATTCTGTTTTCTTTATCTAATTATATCTGCAATTCCGTAAGTGCCGTTCATGTTAAATTACACATACCTATTTAATAGTAAAATATTTTTTTTCATTTTGAGAAAGTGTTAATTTCAACTATTTTTAATTAACTATTAATATAACGTATAAAGTGAAAAATATTAATTTATGATTATAACCACAAAAAAAACCTCTCTGAAGAAACTATTTCTCACTCAATGTAAAAATAATTAAAGCGAAAAAACTGGAATTACTGAATTTCATCTGCGGGTTTTGATGTGTGTTTCATTCAGCATATTGTTTAATGGTCCATTTTACAAAAGAAAAAAAAATTAGCAGCTATGGTAAAAGATATTTGTATATGCCTACAAATATATTCCTTTATGACTGAAAATGTCAATAATGAATGTTTTTCTGAAGAAATTGTTGTATACAACATATTTTCAATAAAAAAATGCATTATTGAATTTCAGGAAAATAAAGCCTTTAAAAAATACTGTATGAATTTAAAAAAAAAACTATGGACTGTTTTTTGAGAAATTTTTAAACATTCATTTACTTTATTATAGTGATAATTCTCCGTTGTCAATATTTTTAGTTTAAATTAAATTAAAATTTTAACTTTATATTATTTTAATAAAGTCCTGACTGTGCATCTTAAGAAATTTTCAGATAAACAATGAATTTGGATTTAGTATGAATCAATTATATCAGAATTTAGGATTGTTAGAAGGTTAATTTTTATTTTTTCTTGCTTCACTTAATGTAATTTTATTCAATTTTACTAATTTAACTTCTTTCAGAGAATTCACGTTTGCTTTTTTTTTTGTAGTTGGTTTATGAAATATAATCTTATGTTCAAAGACAGTCAAGAAGTAAGGCTACCATGGAAAAGAAATTAAATTTTTTGTTATGAGCAGGAGATATTATACAACATCTTAATATACGCTTATACAGATTAAAACTAAAAGACATTCAGATTGGGTTAAAATTTAGTCACAGCTAGCTATAATTGTGTTCAGAATTTATTTATCCTTACTTCTTTTAAGTTAATTACATTTCCTCCTCTTAATAAATGGTTTTTTTAATTATATCTGACAAGATGATAAATTTAGTATATTTTGTTCAAATAAAAAGACCTATCTCAACCTTGTCTACTTCAAGAAGATTTTTATTCAAATCCTAGACACTTTACAGTTATTCCAAAAGAAAAAGATTTTACATTATACCTTTCATACCAGTAATATAAATTTTAAGTATTAGAATTAAAGCATGAGAATTTTCATACTATCAAATTTTAAAGGTACGTCTAAACTTTTGAGTTAATCTTAAGAAATACAATATTTCTTGTATTCATTTAAAAGTAATTAACAGCGTAATTTCATATTCTTTGTTTATCTCAAGGTATTCAAATGAATTCTGGGTCATTTAACAGTATTAATAATATGTGACTTGAGCACAGAATCATGTTTTTGTTGTTTATGAGAAATAACTATGCAAATAAGAATAACTTCTTTTAAAACATTCTTGCTTCTCTTGGATTTTTTTTTAAATAATTTAATAGTAACTAAAACTTTGAACTTTGTTTCTAATATTTGAAAAGTAATATTCTTATTACTTATAATTAAAACATTAAAAATAAAGTACAAAAATTGGATTTATATATAAAAAAAACTTCTCATTTCAGTGTATAAAAGCATTATAACACTTACAATTTTCTCCTTTATCATACACTTCCTGAAAAAAAAACTGTTAGCAAATAGATAATTCTAAAAATATATTTTAAGAAGCTGTCCAGTGTTATTCGCATTTCATGCTTTATACATAATTATGAAATATGAAACACTTATGTATAAAATCTACAATTGAGTAATGATTGATCTATTCAGTCCTAAGATTTATCAATTCATATTTCAAGTAAATATCAATATATTTCATTACATATTGCCTTTTAAGTATCTTACAACTGAGTGAGACTTTTATCAAATAATTAATAAGGCTTAAATATACTTTTTGGTAAAGAATTTTCAATACATTTCATTGAAAACATTAGGGAAAATTTTACTTCATTTTTAAAAAGGAAATTTACTTTTGGATATTTCCTCGAAGTAATTTTTTCCTACTCGTTTAAGAAGTTCGAGCTACGACTATCTTTGTCTTTATTGATTCAATCTTATTGTATTGTTTAGACCCGTGATGTGAATATTTAACACAGATGAGAACCTTGTAGCATTCAACGCATGTTACATGGGTGTGTTAAGATACCGTTTCAGAAAATCCAGATGAATCTAGTAAGAACCGGATGTTATAACTGATCCCAATGTCAAATGGCTAATGTAACCAAGTATTTATGCATTTTATTAAAAATAAAATGAGTAAATATTTGTTTACAGTTTTTGATTTTTAATTCCGGAGCGTAATTTGTTCAATAATTGCTTTCTTTTTACTTCCGTCAAATTGTATAAAAGTGATATATATATATATATTTAGACAAGAATCAGTAGCTTCCATCGTTAGCTTTCAAAAGATCTGAGAATCTAAGGTGAGTAAAAGGATTTCTGTTTGTCCTAATAGTATTTAATTTTGTATTCTGAAGTTGTGAATATGTCTTCTTAATACATTAGTTAAAATGATTTAGTGTAATTGTACTAAAATTATTACCGCAAGGAATATAAAGTAAAACAAAAGTATTTCGTATCGGTTATTGTAAAATACAATATATATATTCAACATTATTCATGAATTGTGGTTTTTTTTAATTCTTGTTTAATGAACTATTTCTGATAATTTCATTCAATGTAATTAACAAAATAAAAGTATTTTCAGCACAATAATTACTTACAGCTAAAAAAAAGATTTGATAATAATTTTACAAATTAAAAAAATATATATATCTAATGAAATTTAAATAAATTGCGCAACTAAACTAAAATGTTAATCAAAAACGATAAGGCTTGAGTAAAATTTATAGATAAAGCTTTTTAAATTAACTAAATTTCAGTTTTCCATTTGTATTTATGTAGTATTTCTAACACAAAATAATTATAGTTTTGTATTATATTATATCAATTATCAAAGTGATAGAACTCGCATTTTGAACTTCACTTATTACAATGTACAGAGAATCGACTTTTATTATGGAAATTTAGTACAGTTAATTAACACTAGAACGTCTGGGATTTCAATTACCCTCAAATGTCCCCCGGTGTCGTATAAAACAACAATAATAACCAAATAATTGTAAGACTACTGTTCAGTAGGGTTCAGTTGTGAGACTTCTTTTAGTATTATTTCGTGTTATTATCATACATTTTGATACCTTTATATCATAAAAAACTGCTGTTGACATCATTTTTCGCTAGGTTTGTTAGACCACTGCTTTGTCGCAAAACATTTCGAGTCGCAAATCTGCCGGGGGACATTATTATGCTGTATCCATTCTGTGCCTCCCTAGAAAACATATACATCGGGTTTACGGGAATATTATCAATTTCATCTGATTTTCTTAGATTTTTCCGTATTCATTTTCATTAAACCCTTTTTCTCCATCGGAATCTAAATTAGAACAAGGCACCTCACACCCATTCGTTTCATTCTCAAAAAAGCTATCGCAACAAATTAGAAATTTCATGGGTTTAGACCTTGCTATGAGTCATCGTTTCACAGGTCCCAGCACAAGGTCCAAAAAATCGAATGTTTTTTGGGAAGAAAGGGAATGCTATGTAACAGTGCTTTAAACTTTCAATGTTTGGAAATTTTTAATCAAATTTGCATCCCCCCCTTCCATACAATAACGACATTAAATTCAGAAAATTATATTTTGAGGTTAAACCTACAATACGATTTTAACCCCTTAAGTACCCCTCACTATATAAACGTCTCGCTCAGACAGTGTTTTAATTCCCCAGATGTATATATAATCTTTCCAAAGTGCTATATTTTCTGTGAATTGCTATCAATTTTTTCCCGAAGGCTTTGGAAAAGCAAAAAAAAGATTTAACTTTTTACGAAGGATTTCTTATTTCAGAGGATTTTTTGATTATTTATTCCTTTCTACCCCCCTCAATACATACACCACATAAGCTTATCTATGTACTAAACGGTGGCGTTGGAGAAAAAACCCGAATTTTTTAATCGGATTTAAGGAAAAATTATATACCGTACAGATTATAAAGATAAGTGTTAATGTTGACCAATTTTTTATATGACAAACCCGGGGGGTACTGTGATTATTAAACTTATTTTTAACTTAGTATTGTTAAATTAATTATAAAATGTTTGTGCAGTATATGATGCATTTATAAGTGTATTATATCTAAAGAATATTTTTTTTTTGGATGTCAGAATATATTTATTTGTTTACTTAGTAATTTAAATAATTTATTTAAAATAATCTTTTTTTTAAAACCTTTTCAACAGGCTCGATCCCCTCGTGGGTTATCACACCCCCCATGGGGGCGTCCAAGTTTGAGAAACATTTATGTAAAAAAAAAATTAGACACAACGATTTTAGAAAAAACTAATTTATTTTCACTGTGAGTTCAATAACATTCCATTCTAGGTCAAATAATGATGCCATTACTTCCAAAAGTTTTTTTTTAAAATGGAATATTTAGGAACTACCTTTTGTTGAACGACAGCTATTTACAATTATAAATTGCCTTGGTGTGGAAACGACACCAGTGGACGTCCTAAGTATAATTATTTGTAAATCATCTCCTAATTAACCTAGAATCTCAAAATTTTTTCTGTGTAATCACTATGGAGGGAGAATGATTGGAAGTGACGAAAAGTTTTCAAATTCCCTCAAAAAATGCTGAAAGGAGAACAAACTAAATAGGCCTCGGTGTCCAATAGGCACAGAAGGACGTTCTAGTGTTTAATTTGACGTTTTGTCTACCATAATGCTATGTGGTTTTTTTTTTTAAATCATTTTATACTACTTTCAGAAATAAAACGCTAGAATAAAAATATTTATGTTAACTTCAGAGATTATCTGTCTGATTTTTAGTGTTCTTCTGCACCACAATAAATTTGAATGAATGGAAAAAATTTCAAAACTATTATTACAATTTTCTTTTTGTGTTTCTTGTTTAGAAATTTCTTCGCTATCATTTGATTCAGTGCATGTAAAATAGTATATTAATGCCCAGACTCTTTTTTAACACTAGATTGCCTAAGGAAGTCATTTTATTGATTAAGAATTCTTTAAGCAATTCGAATTTTATCAAGCATTTCTTTGATAAACAGTTCAGCAAATATGTTATCGTAGTTTTGTTACCTTTATAATAATATCTTTTCTATCCAGGTCGTAATCTTCTGCGCTGCATTGGCAGCTGCCCATGCTTCTCTCATTGCACCAAATGCTCTGATGCTCTCGTTCTTGCTGCTGGACCTCTCGGATTGGGACTCGGTAAAGGATTGATCACTAGCATCCCATCCATCGCCACCGTCTCATCCCAGAGAACTACCATCAACCACGTTGCCCCTGCTGCTCCCATTGCCGCCGCCCCTCTTGCCGTAGTTACTGCTGCTCCAATTGCGCTTGCCAATAATGGACTTATTGCCAATGGACTCTTTGCCAACGGACTCGTTTCCAATGGACTCCTCGCCAACGGAATCCTCGGAAACGGAGTGATTGGTGGAAACGGAATCCTCTCCAACGGAATCGCAGCTGCTCCTTTGGCTATTGGAACCGGCCTTCTCGGAGCCCCCGTTGGTCTTGGAATTGGAAAACTCAGTCTTGGTCTTGGAACTCCAAACGGCCTTCGACTCAGCAAAGCTATTCTGTAAATAATTTGAAATGTGATTTTAGTGTTAAAATGTGTTGGTGAAATAAATTATTTTATTTGCATACTTTTGCGTTATTTTTACTGTTTTGTATCTTGGGATCGGAGCTCCTCTTGAGCTTGGATTCGGTAAAATTATTCTGTGAACCCAATAGAATTTAAAGTTTATGTCAGCTACATGATTGTGAAATAAATTCATTTAATTCTGTAGACATTTTGTTGTATTCGTTTACAGAAATTTAATTTCTTTGAAATTTTTGAGAATCTTAACATAGTGTACTAAGCGGAAAGGGAAGTAAAAGTTAATGCATAAAAATATGTTAGAAAAAAATTTTTCATCTAATAAATTCCATAATGTCTTAGAGCTGTTGTTTTTTTTAAAGGTATATTATAAGTGAGTAGACTTAACTGAAATCAGGCATTTTTAGTCAAAATATTAAAGTTATATAGATGTTAAATAATGTGAATAATGTTTTTTTCCAATATTCTCTTCGTGGAGAATTTAAATGTTAATGCAAATTATGTTAAATATTTTTTAATTTTCTTTGTGAAACAAATATATTACTTTTTTTTTCTAATTTTACAGAATAATACAAATATTTAACTAAAGTGATTTTTAGTGTCTAGATTTAAATAATTCGAGTTATTTTATGCTCTGTCAGACGGCATATTCTGCATTTCAATATTCAATGACCCAGATGAATAAAATGTAAATCTGATCAATACAAAAATTCTTACTAACAAATAAATGCTCATTGATAATGTTATATGATTCATGAATCAATACAAATAACACAAAGATCTATTTTGTTGCAACCATCGAGTTTGAATAGAAAAGAAATATAGATCAAAATATAGTCCTTTATATCTTTTTAACACCAAAGACGTGGACAAAAGTCCATTCTAAATTCATTGGAATATTCAATTATTAATCTCTTTGAAACCATATAACAACTAATATGAAAAGACTGAAATCACAAACAACGTACGAAAATATATTGTACAAAATAAATTTATAATTCAAATTTTCATAATATAGTGGTATATTGACGGAACAATAAATAAGTCTCAAGGAAAGTAAATATAAAAAAAGTATCAAAATCATTGGTGGAGTTAATGTTACATTAAAAAAATTATTCTTTTTCAAAAAAAAATTAGTAATACGTAAATGTGTGTTAAGTTAGTTATAATTAAAAATATTTTAACTATTTGTAAGCATCAATCTCTCTCTACGTTAGTTGCTGTTGTATATATCTGCATCAAATACATCTAGTTTTGACCAGGTTTCCATGGTACTAAATAACAAAAACCAAGCAATATATAAATACTAAAATTATAATTTATATCTTGATAAAGTGGAGGCCTCTAACTTGGGAAGGAATTTTGTATTCGAAAAGATGTAATTCGTATCTCTCAAATATACAAGTAATATAAATGATTTATCTTTATTTCATTGTAAAACTTTTTAAAATTATTTACTGTAATCTCTTACAATTCAGCTCTTTGAAGAAGAAGTCTCCTCTCACTAAAAGTTTAGGAATGTAATATATACAAACCTTTACTTCCACAACATCTTTCAACATGATTTCTTGGAGAATCCCTCTGAAATGAAAAGGGTTTATAAGAAAAAAGGAACAAATTTAGTGGTGTTTAAAAATTAATAGAGAAAATTAGCATTTAAAGAAAGTTAAGAAAGTAGTACTTTGTGACTATTTTCACAAGCACTGTGAAGTAAAAAAAAAATCATTTCTTCATTTTTATTCGAGAAACTCCAAAAAGTCTAGGAACCTCAATGGTAAATATGAGAAAAAAATGTTCCAACAATTTGTTTACCATCGAGAAAGCGGAGAAAAAACTCGAAATATAACAAAATTAGACAATATACATACGGAAGGAGAACTTGTTCAAAATCCTTTTTCCTGTTTTGATTTTTACTTCATGCAATAGGTATGGAGACTCTACCTTTCCCTAGGGTTTCAAGCAAAACCACGTACTCCGGTTCGCATGGAATTCTCCAAAATACCTAATTGGCTTTCAAATTTTCGCCATGACGTTTCAGTTTATACTGGTTATAATACTGCCTTATCGGAAAATAACAGTCCCTGGTTTGCAGCATGAATCTTTTTTCAACCTTTTCAATTTACTCTCTGCGTATAGATCACGAACATATTTTCTTTTAATCATACAAAAGATATCAAATGCCACATCAAATATATAGGCATTGAAAAAACGCAAAAATATAAAGAGTTAATATTTGATTATTGTGTTTTTGGAATTATCACCAACATGTGTTTTCTATTTTTCTATTTGGCGTCTGATGATTTTACACTTGCTAAAAACACTATTATCAAATATTCTTCCATTCTAAGGAATTCAAAATGTTTCTTTTCATAATCGTTGATATGGCTTCAATAATAATTTTCGCGCTGTACGAACACATTTCATTATCGGCTTACTACGGACTTTCTTTACAGCTACGTTAAAGAGTTCTTTTCTGCAATATAAAAACGATGTGGTAGAAAAGGTTAACGATATTTACGAATGTAAACGAATAATTTCTAAGTGGAAACTCGTAATATTATGTGGAATCTCTTGAACACTTCATGTGTTTCTCAGCCTTCATTTTTCATGGTAAGTAGCATTTTGGGATGTTCTGGATAAGTTATGTGTTATTTGTCACTGAACATGGCTATGTATACTATCTACAGGCAACATGGCGGGAGAAATGTTTCTATGTTCAATAACTGGAATGGTGATAATATCAGCTTCTGACGCAAATACAGCGGCAGATGTTGCCAAGAAGTCTATTACTTTACCGGGGATTATCCCCGAATATTACAATGACTCAAAGTAATAGTGAGAAAAGATTGTAAACAAAATGTTTGCTTAACATTGTGGAAGCTATATAAAATGAAAGATCACTCAAGTATGCTTTGTGCATTGGTGTTCTTATGAATTATGGAATTCTTACTTAGCAACTTTAGGTACAGTAAGCAGTCATACAGAAAAAGAAAAATAATTAAAATTTAGAACAATGACGCCTTCACTGTGTGGCTGATACATTACCCACCTAGTTTAAATTGGGAAAAAGTACAGCCACATGATGTTTTAAGGAATGATGAAATGCATTGTGTGAAAGCTTTTAGCACCCATGTTCTGTTCCAAAATTAGATCAATATCATTCAGTATGTAATACTTTTCTTACTGAAAAAAAAATGTAAGTACGTTGTAATTTTTTAAAAATTAATTGAAAATGAAACCTATGGGCACTAAGATTTTTTATTCTCGATTTCGACTACGCTATCGTGAAATAACTTTACTGACAACAGTTTTGGAACCATTGAGTCAGGTCCCATGAGCATAACTTATATCAAACATAAAAAAATTTCAAACATTTGCTTGCACTGCTAAACTATCAACTGCTTCTTCGCAAAATATAGAATAATTAGTATAAAGTTTATTAGACATGTGGATAAATCTATGCAGTACCTGTTCTCGTACCAAAAACATTATGCTACTTTTTGGAAAATTTCAGAAGAAAAAAATATAACACTTATTGTACATGGAATAAATATGTTTATGCTTTCAATTAAAAATTATAGAATTTGCGCTACCCAATGTTTATGTTTCTCGTCGATCATTTCAAATCACATGACAGTAAACTCTAGTCCTTTCAGATTGATGAATCGAAAGATCTTAGTGAAAAAACACATTTTATGTGTTTAATTTATCTGTTAAAAATAAAAATAAATTCAATGCTTATCTTTTTATTCAAATATTTGCTGAGTAATACAACAGCAAAACAAGAAATTTAATTTGTACAATGACTTACATCAGCTTACGTTTTCTGGCGGATGTTTCGTTGGTCTTTGAAAGTTTTTGTTTGTTGGTTTTGAACAAACGAAAGTTCAAAAAAAATAAACAACCAAAAAGATTGATTGCGTTTCAAAATGATTATTTGTTTATTTATTTTTGATTAGCTTTGGAGTTCTGCTGAAAACGTGTACTCAAAAATCAGCTATAAACCTACTAAAACTTTTCCTTTTCTATCGCCATTATTCTGTAAAGATCACAAACTACCAATGACTTTTAAAAGTTGACTATGAAGCTTTAATTATATAGCTACTTTTGAACTTTATTATGATTCAAATTGTTTACGGAAACAGGTTAACTATGTTCTTTTCGAAAAATATTATAAATTATTTTTTGTTTTTTTTTTTTGTTTCATGAAATTTTTGCATCTTTTTATACACAGTTTTCCGGCAAATAATTCTAGATGTGTTTTGCATGCTGTCAATTAAAAAAAGTTGAGAATCACTTGTCAATAAGCACTCTGTAACAAAAAAGAACGACGCACCTAGAAGTTACCGGATTGTAATGAAATTTTATATGCAAAGACATTTGTATTGAACATGCCAATGATTAATATTGGTGTCGAATGAACGAATAGCGAGAGCTACAGCGCATCGGAACTGCGTACTCAGCAGATGTCTATATGAAGCGATTCTCACTCTGATACTCAAAATTTATGTTACACTGCGATTTAGGATATCTTTCAACGACTGGAAAAATGCCTTGCCAAGCAATTGTCAGAGTTTGAAAAAAGGTCTTATCGGATTGAAAACAAAAGGGGGCAAATCGGGGAAACGCTCATCATAAAGGGGCGAAGCTTGGCCATTAGAAAAATCTGGCAAGAATGGGTGGACAATGGTAGATGTCAGCATAATGATGATAGAGGTTGACCTAGAGCCACAGCAGATTGGAAGGACAAATTGACTGTCAGATCAGCTGTCACTACGCCTGATTCATCGTTAACAACCATTAGACGTGCGACCCATACACGAGTGTCCACCATGACCATTTACAGACGGCTGATATACTGACCACTACGTCACCTGCACACTGCTGAGCCAGATTACGATGCTGTGGTGCTTGCTCTCGATCAGGTTGGAATTCTGCTTACTGGGGACGTAAAGTGTTTAGCGATGAATTCCCCTTGCAACTGTGTCCTGGCGATCATCAAAGACGTATCTAGAGACGCTCAGAGCAGCATTCCGATCCTTCTTACCCTATTGCACTCCACACGGGCCCTCAGTCAGGAGTTATGGTCAGGGGTACCATTTCTTTCGACAGCCGGATACCACTTTGGTTGTAAATAAAGGCATCGTTACAACACAGCGATACATCGATGAAATTTTGAGAATTGTTTTGCTACCGTTCCATTTGCAGTACCCTGGCCTTATTTTTCAGCAAAATAATGCCAGACCACACACGGCACGTGTTGCTATGAACTGTCTTATAGCTTATCAAACACTTCCTTGGCCAGTTAGATCCCTAGATCTCTCTCCAATCGAGCATTTGAGGGATATGATGGGAAAGCGACTGCATCTACCAGGGAATGTTGACGACCTGGACCAACAATTGGAGAAAATTTAGTGAGAAATACCACAGGAGACCATCAGGGTGCTTTATCACTCTATGCCACGTCGTGTGGTAGCTTGCATCCAGACTAGAGGTGGGTCAATACCTTATTGAGCTCGTTACTTTGTAATTATGTAAAACTCTGAAATAAATCCTTCAGTTTTTTGGAAATTTTAATCATTCTTTATTCTGTACATAATCTTTCTACCCTAAAATTTTTGTCTCTATCGGACAAAACTCGTTCTAGATGGGTCGTTTTTTTTTTTACAGAAGTTATTTTCAATCGTTCAATAAATTAAAGCATGTGTGTCAAAATACTTAGCCACTAGTGATCATATTAAGTAAAATACATTAAGTTTCAGACCATGAAATAGAAAGGAAAAAGAAATAAGTTTGAAGTATAGCTTTTATTTTATACACACAAAAAATCATACAAAATAATAATGTATAGATTATGAATATATTTAAAAAGCATATACCTGTGAAGGAATTTTTTTCCATTTAGCATTAATTGAATAATGTTGTACTTTTTTTTATTTTGAAAAAACTTGGCAACATTTTTCCTTTACCAAACCTTCAAACTTTATTTCAATCTGTGGAGTTTAGTTTTTTTTAAAATGCTACCCATTTTTTTCCCTTTTATTCTTGCTTTTTCAATTTAAAAATTGAAACATATGTTTATAAATATTGCAAAACAGAAAAAGGGAATCATTGTAATAGCATTTACAAAATTTTCCCCGGTGATTCTGAAAAAAGTGATAAATAATTTCAAAAATTAAAAAATTAACGCCCATGCGTTTCAGTACGGAATCCTCTAAATTACGTTTTTGCTTTTAAATGTTCTTTAAACCTTAAACCCCTATGAAAAAGGTAGTAAAAAATTTAAAAAATGATTTTCACGTGTCTTAAAAAGTCCTTTTTAATTTTTTTGTGAAAAACGCCTATCTTCCCCACTGTAAATGGATCTTAGGACGCATAGTTAATATTTATCGCAGCTCTTCCAGGGAAAAAAATAATAATTTGTGTTTTCGACGTTAAAACTATCAATGAGATAATAAAATGAGCAATAGCAAAACTGGTTTTATTATTTATAACTGTATTTAGCATAATAATTAATGTGCATTATTGTTTTATAATTGTTTGCCTTTGATAATGTGTTGTATTTACATTCAAATTAAAAATTTTACTCGTATTAAAATATGTACGATTGTATTGAAACATGTTAAAATTTCAATCATAGGGTTTTGGAACTCTCCCCTTTACCAACAGGGGGTAAAAAAACCCCGGATTACAAAAAATGGAAAAAATTACCTCTTTAATGTTTGAAAAAAATGTGACAACAAAATCTGAATTTTTAAGAAAAGGGGATAATTTCCCTTTACAAGAAATAAAATGATTTTCCCTCTAAAATTTTAAAGCTATATAGTTTTGTAATAAAAGGCATTTTCAGAAAATTTTCTTGTCTTGATTGGAGCACAAATACCTCTGCTTTTGACCATGCCGCTAACATCACATTAACTTTGCAAAGTGTGTGTAGCATGGAGATTGATACCCCATCAAGAGACACGCACACACCAAACCTCTCTCGTTTCATACCAAATTCTATAGCAGAAGTTATTTAAAGTGTTTTGTAATTTAATTTAATCACAAAAAAAATTATCGCTTCTTATATTAATCAACTTTCATCCCCCATTACGGGGATGCCTTTAAAAAAACTTTTTTCAGATTGCCCAAAATCAAAATCTTTTTCTGAATCAAATACGGAAAAAAATTGAGTGTATATATTAAAAAAAAGTTATTTTGTGGATACATATTTGAAAATAATACATGTGGGCTAAAAATTATTACTCAAATAACGAGGCAATATTACACGTTATAACTGTCAACAAAATAATAATAATAATGCAATTTTATATGTGGACAGCCATTTCAACAATGCGCTAACAAAAAAGAGAATGAGTAAACTGCCTATTTCAAAAAAATATAATTGATTCACGGAAACATTTTCGCTTTCATATTTATCGAACAAGTTCATTTCATCACAAGGTAGAAATTATTTTAATGTGAGTAGAATTAAGATGGATTTAAATCTATATAAATAAAAATGCAATGTGTGTTTGTTTGTTCAAAGCCGTTAATCTCCGAAACTACTTAACCATTTCCCTGAAATTTTGACATAACGTTGATTTGAATTCGGACGGTTTTTTGTACTTAACTATTCTTCCTAAAAATTTTTAAAATTTAATTTTTAAGTGATTTTTTGGTGTTATGACGTCATATGATGTCACGTCTTTCACTAAATGTGAAACATTATACTTTAAAAGCAATTTTTCTAAATTATTACATATTTTTACTATAACTATGTTTATCGGTTGGAATATTTAACCAGTTTTTCTTTTCTTTAGAATATTTTTTCGAATAAATCCTTTTTTGAATGATTATAATTCAAACAACTCAAAGTTTGTTTTGTGTTTTGCAACTGATAATATTATCAACGATTTTTTGATTTTGTTTTAACATTACGACGTTTTTTTTTTTAATTTTGCTAAATTATTATCTCTATATTAAGCAAAGATTATAATCATATTTGACTTTGAGGCAACAGATTTATCTGCTAAATAGTAAAAATTCTAAAAAATTATGATTACAACATAACACAGGCTGTAAAAAAAATTTTTTGGGTGATTTCAAAATCACGCCACAAAAGGGTTTTCCGATTAAAATTCTCGGGTATTTTATATTTCTCCGTATTCCAAATTAAATTTAACATTTACCTCAAAATTAAAGACCCTCAAATAATCGATGCATCCAATAAGAAATCGTTCCGTGCATTTAAAACAATATTTTTTGCACTTTGGCTAATTTGGGCAAATTAATGACGAGATTTTATGATAAAATTTTTTCCCTTTGTTTTATAAAAATTTTTTAAAAATTTTATTTGATTCATATTGAAATACAAATGGGAAAATTAAGATTTTCTGACATGTATTTTTTCTTTCCTTAAACTTTTCTTGATTTAATCAAAGTATTAGTCGCCCATCCGGGAAAAGGGGGATGACGTTGACCGTTGTCATAGGGGTCGAGTTCAAATCCCGGGGAAGACAAGGATGTTTTTTGGAAACCCTCTTTTTTGACGTTGCTTCACGTTTACTTCTATATAAGCTCCCGGGGATACCCTTTCCCAAAAAGATTATAAATGTTCTCAAAGAAAATATTGAAATTTTTTTGTTTTTAATAGCTTTTTTAAGATTTAAGTTCGTTTTTTCTTCCGTGGCTTTTGTCCAATGTTTTACGGGTTTTTCTTGATATTATAAAGGTTTTTTTTGATAATTTATGCTAAATTGATTTGCCTGTTTTAGTAAGTGAAGATTTAATAATTTTCTAATTTTTGCCCTTTTTGATAAATTAGCTCAAAACTTTTTTTCATCAATTTCGTTAGTACACCCCAAATTTTACGGTGATTTGTCCTAGAAAAACCCTGCAAAAAGTAAAATTTCCATTTACATATTTTTTAAAAAAAAAAATTCATTTTATTAAAAAAAATTAAAATTAATGTTTTGCATGTAATTAAAACCTTCCACCAGTTTCATTTGTAGGTTTAAATTTAGACCAAAAACTGATTTTTTTACTACGAAACTTCCACTATGATGCATGCTGGGGAAATGTTTTACCAACAAGTTCAAAAACATTGGGTTTTTTAATAGCGAAAGAAGCATGGTTTTAAAATCAATTCATAATCTTCTTTCTCCATGCTTCCACAACAGTAAATTTCTTTTTTAGGGTTTACATTGAAACATTTATTTTGGGGCAAATGCTGCTATAATATCCCGATAAATTTTAAATTCACATTTTTAAAAAAAATTTAATTTGAAATCAACACAAATTTTTTAAAATTTTTTATTGCATCATAAAATAAAAATTTTACATCTCAATTATACTGAAGAACAAAGGTATTGAGTACAGCAAAAAAAGGAAAAAATGACTATAAAAATCAGGTTTTCTCCGAAACTCTAGAATATAAAGTTAAAAAGCCATGAAGTAGATTTTAATCACTCACCACAAAAAAACCCACCATCTTCATTAAAATTGAAAGGGGGAAAAAAAGGGAAATTTGTGTTAGAACAAAGTTTGTGTAAAAAATATCTTTTTTTGAAGTGTTATTTAAAAATTTCCAAACAAAAAGGTTCTGCATTTATTTCCAAGCTTGGGGATTGCCTTAATATTTTTAAAATATAAATACAATTTTGCTTCAGTATCTATTTTTTCCAGGAAATAGTTCAATTTCTTAAAGTTTAAGTGATTGCATTAGACGCGCCAAAAACCTTTTCGTGATTTCAAACCCTAAAAAAAGGGGGTACAATATAAATTTCTCGCCAATTTATCTTTCTCCGGGATTTTTTTAAAATTAAATTGTTTTATAGTTCTTATTATTTGGGTTAATTTTTTTTAGTCCACCATTTAGCTCAAAACAGGGACATCGCCAAATGAACCCTAATGGGAAATGTTCTATACCTGTTTGCTAAAAAAAAATAATATTTTTTCCGGATTGGATTTTTTTCAAATAATTTTAAAATTTCTAAAATTGGGGTAGTAACATATTAGACTGATTAAAAGGATGTATTTGGTGGGGTTTTTTTTTAAAATTTTCCAAATTTTGATTTAATCTGAACTACAAATTGCTAAATTAATATATTCTTATGTATATTTTTTATTTGTTTGGAACTGTTTATGGTCTTTTTCATCAAAATATTGAACCTTATTTTGTTTTTAATAGATTTTTAAGATTTATGTTTGTTATAACTAGCTGCATACAACCACGCATTGCTGTGGCTCAGTCTAGTTGAAAAGAGAAAGCACACATTTCTAATATCTTTAACCGTTTGCTCTTAAGGCTTTTTTTTAATAAAAAAACAATATAAACAAAATGTTTTAGAATCAATTCCTACTTAGATCAAAGAAATATTTTAGTTTAGCTACTTTTTACTTCTGAAAGAAACAAGATTTAATTAATATAAATATATGTATATACATATGAGCAGGAATCACTTCCCACAATAAGTGGTAGTAATTAGTTTTATTGAGGTATGTACATTATAAAGAGTATCGTATTATCATCCCAAACAATCCAGTGTATATAAAATTTCAGTTAAACTAAAGGCACAGAAAATTGCAGAAAAAATCTTTTTAAGTTTAGACCCATGTCACTAAAAAATGAAACCCTAAGAGTGGCTGTATCTTTGAATTCTTTAAATAATTAGTTTCAGTCTCAATTAATTTTTTACTTTATTATAATTCATTCTTGCTATCGTATTTTTACTGGAAACAGTAGTATACAGAGAATTGCAGCTCCAGCAGGCGCTTTGGAAATGTGAAAAATCTTTTTTATGTTTTGACACACACACACACACACAAATCATAGGAATGAATTAGCTAAGTCATAGAAAGGATATCAGCATCTCTGTATTTTATGATTCTTTAAATAAGGTAGTTTTAATCAATTGTTTTGTACTTATAATTAAATTTTTGTATTTTGTCATCCAAAATAATCATATATATAAAATATTTCAAGCTCAATTGGGCCTTTAAGAAAGAGGACATGGTACAGTTAAAAACAAAAATCTTTTGATTTTATAGTTTTACAATTTTTCCTTGTAACTATATCATATACAATACGTAAGACAGAATATTTGCTCAAAATATCACAAAAAAGCAATCAATTTAATTTTTTAAAAAGAATTTAAAATTTATAAGGGAAGTAATTTTGAAACGCTACTCCTTGTACAATAATTGACGTACATCCAAGAAATTTGATTTTACATATTTGTCAAACCATGTACAACAAAAAGTTGAGTATGGGTTTGGGGATAACATGATTCAAATTCTAAAAAATTTTATGAATCATTATGAAAAATCCCTAAAAAGAGCAGTATAAATTCCTAAGTTCAAATATTTTAAAAATAAGTATTGCTTTGATTCAAAAATGCATACCAACTTTTGTATACATATTAATGTAATCTATAAAAAAAATTTAAAACTTTCATGCAATAGAAAAAAGCCTTAGCATTTTAAATGAAGAAACAAGCATTTTATTCTGAGATAAATCAATTTAAAGTTTTTATTTACTGTAAAAGAGATATATATATAAGTGCAATAAAATTACTAAAAGAATTACTGTATGTACTACATGCACATGACAAAAGTTTATAAAAGGTATTATATAAGAATTTATAATTTTATATATTTAAAATTTAAAATTTTCAATTACCTTACATTTTAAAATTGCGATAAATAACATACAGACCCATTTTACGATGATTTTAAAATAATTCTATTTTACATCTTCATATATTTTTTACGTTTATATTCAAAAGAGCCAGGACTATAAAATCCCTTCTTTTTCTTTGAATATTTTTTTCTTTTTGCAGATTGGCTGGATTTTACTTTTCGGCGTGCTATGCGAAGAAGCAAAGATTATTCTGGCGATTTCTGCTTTCTTTTTACGTCTGCTTAATCGCGTGCTGCTTGGCAATTTTACTGCTTCTTTTACTTAAGATCAAATTAGCAGCCTTTTTGTATTTTCACCAAGGCTCAAAGTACCAAAGTTATACTCTGATATTGCCTCAGAGCAGCTATATTTACACGGCGTGATTTTTGCTGGAAGTTTCTTTAGAGCGCTACTCCAAATCGCTATACAGACTCGTTGCTGTTCTGGAGTCTCGGACATCACAGCACATCTCAAAGACTATCAGAGCTAACCTTTGATATATTTAAGACAATTTTGTCAAGTAATCCTGGATTTATTGAATTTGTTTCAATAAATTTGTAATGTTACCCAGGTTTTCACCTTTAGCTAAGGCTCTTCGATAAAACACCACGAATCTTTGCCAGGAGGGCATTTCATGTGCATTGGATTTTTTGTCTGTCGGATACTGTGATAAAGTGCTGGCGCTATATAGATTTTTTCCATGCCCTGAATATCTCCTTTATTTTTAGAATAAACTTTTCTGAAGTAGTACTGCGTTGGATTTTTATTTGTTGTTTCTTTTAAGGCTGCCGTAAGATTTTCCTCCTAAAAGTGATACCTTTGAAATATCAGTCTTTCACAGAGATTACAAGCTGGTGCCTAACCTTTGCTTACGTAGTTAATACACTCTTCTTTTCAAAAGAGATTTCAACATCTAGTCCATATATTTTTAGGCTATTTAAGATTTATGAGTTTTAGCATCACCATCAGATAACAATGTTGTGCTTAGAAACCACGTAAGCTGATCAAGGACAAATTTTAGCTGCAGCTACTTCATTTCCATTGCTCCTGATGTCCCAGTATTGGTTAATCTGGCAGGGAATTTTGCGGTTGAATACCAAACATCGTATTCAGCTGTAGTTTCGCTAATTCATTTTTTCATATACATATAGGACAATTACTTGCTCATGAATTTCATAGTCAATACTTGTATCCTGTTAAAGGAGAATTATCGACTACACAGCCAACACCGATTTGGGATGTGTGTCCTCAGGTCAACCATATCCCATCAGATATAGAACAGCAATATCAATGGCAGTATTTGGCCATTTTGATCCAATTTGCTGTGCATTTTGAGACACTGTTATGTACATAGTTCAACGCAGTTTGGGAAACAGAAGATTGCCTTTCTGAGTTAATGTAGCATTTAATTTCATTAAAAGGGTTTTACTCGACATCAAAGGCATATTGAGGAAACATGCAAAGGGAATTTTCAACCGATGCACTTGGCCCCACTGAGAGTTGCAAAGTAGCGAACAGCACGAACATTCACATCAGAAGGTGTAAGATGTATTTGATTTTTTCAAAGAGTCTCTTGAAGATGTAAAGCCTTCCATTTTTTACTCAGAACATGTTTACATACCAGTTTTAATTGATAGAAAATCCATATTTGTGTCAAATTCAAGTTTAAGGATTGACTGATTTGCAGCTACCACAAAAGTATACTTGAAAATATCACACAAGGCATTTTTTATCAACAATTATATATAACAGTACATCATAGAGTATCAACAACATTTTCTTGTTCTAAAGTACACTTTTTTCTTGCATAGAAACTCTTTCATTTTAAAATGCTATTATTAGCACTTGAATGTTGAACAACATTTTGAATTGTGCTCTAAAATTTTCCATATTATTTTCAGTTTTTGTTTCAGTGCACCATCGCTTTTGAATAGCAATTTACTTGATTTATTTTCCTCTTTGCTTATTTACGAGGGGCATGTTTAACTATTAAAATGCTGGATGAAATACGTTTATATATATAAAAACTGTGAAACTTGATAACGATAAAATAATTAGTCTTGAAAAGACTTTTTTTTAGTAAACCAAAACTAAATATTTCAAAATATGAAATAAAAATTATGGGAATAAAAGAACGCAGTATAGCTCATCAAATGTAAACTAGAGCATTAGAATGGATTACAATCTCTTCACTTTACTTAAAGGCACTGCTTAACTGTATTTAGAATTGAATTAAGTTGGCTAGAAATGAAAGTGCGTCTGCTAGGCAAGAATGATGTCAGGATGTAAGCGGATTCGTAAAGGCATATTAGTTATCATAACTTTGGATTTTTTAATTTAGGGCTCACAAGAATTTTGTGAGGAGTAATAGAAATATGCGTAAGAATAATTTAGGCCGGAATTTTTTGATATTTTTGACCGATTTTTCGTCAGATTGAATCATGGCGTATCCCTTGAGAATGCCATTTTATTAATTATTGAAAAGAAATTTCCACGAGATAAATAAAAAATTCAAGAGAGTAAGCCTTTAGGCTAATGGTAAGAACTGAAAAAGGCGACACTGTACGCCGCCACACACATTCCTGTGACTCAGTCTGATTTAAAACAAGATAGGATAGAAGCATACATTTCCACAGAAGTATATTTAATCATTTGCCTTATGAGGGTACTGACTTTTTATTAAAAAAACATGTATAACTATATGCACAAAGCAAAACTTTTCTAGCAGATTTCATTTATTAACGGGAGAAATACTTAAGATTATATTTGGAGTTTTCATATGAACCTAAAATTATTTACAATGTTTCAATAGTGGGGGCCTCAATGTGCATTAGGTACATCGCTTTGTCCAATTGAAGAAACTCTTGCAGTTTTAGAAACAATGGACGTTTGTCAGTAGTAATTCCGCACAGTGTGCATTTAATTCATCCCTGACATCATCAGATATCTCCTAGAACACCCCAACAAATAATTATTTCATGTGAGGGCAATCAAAGTAATAGACAGAGATTTACTCAATTTTTAAAGGTAGACCCTGAACTTTGTTGATAATGATTGCAAATGCCAGCCAAATTTAGAATTGCAAAAATCTTCATGATAATTGTTGCAAATGCCAATAAAATTTAGAATTGCCAAAACCTTCAATCTTTATCAAGGCTTTGTCATAGGTTTTTGCTGTGAAATCCATGTTCATATTTAAATTTTCCTTGCGTATTCAACAAAACATCTTCAGCTATGTGATTTATATTTCTATCCTAACTCTGTTGGTGATGAAGAAAAGCAGGCAGCCAATTTCTAATTGCAAACAATGCACAAATTTGATTTAGTTGTAAAGTGTAACTCGTGTCATTAAATACATGGTTTAATTATCGGTGACATTTAGACAAAGGCAGTCACTTTAATTATTTTGTACTATACTGCGTTGGTATTGAGCTGCGTCTTTTATTGTAGTGTTGATTTTATGCGGATATATTTTATATTTTTTTCATTGTTATTCATTTAGTTTTTTAGCTGTATTTCTTATTTCTAAGTGCAATTGACGAAAATTGATTTCTGACAATTAATGTTCATTTCACTTCAAATTATATAGTGAAATTGACCTCTTTGGAGGGATTTGTTTAAATGGAATGAAATATACTGTTTCTCATTGCATTGGAATTGGGCTGTGTTGGTTGATTTATGTTTGAAGTTAAACATTTTGTTTGCATTTTTTATTTTTATTTTTTTCCCTTCTTTTTAACCTTGTTTTTTTTCTTTCTTTTTTCTTTTTTTTTTGCAATTTGATACGTTTTTGTTTTAACCTTTCCTCTTTTTAAGGGCAGGCAATTGGTTTCAGTACATAAAAATAATGCATTACAGAAAATCCAAGTCATTATACACGCCTAGCAAAAACAATGTGAGGTGTAATTGCACATCAAACTAAGGAATAACACGCATCAGTGAACGAGCAAACCAGACAAAAAAATGCTCAAATACTCGCTGAGGAAGCAGCAGAGTAACGTGCAGCCAGACTTGAGGATGCACTCTTCTGAGAACAGCATTAGCATTTTGCAATATCATATCAGCTGTGTTCTCAACAAAAGGTAGGCTGCGTATGACTGAAAAATGCCAACGTGAAACAGCATCAAACACGACTTTGTACAAAGCAATAACATAATTACAATTACCTTGCATTCGGTACAACCCAGCTAAGGATTATAGTTTGAGCCAGGATATTCTCATCGACACAATGACTGAAGTGTGTCCTAATTGCAAGGCTCTGAAATTTAATGGAGAAACAAAAGGGATGTGTTGTCCCACTAGAAAAATTAAAGTGCCTCAACTTGATGAATGACCAGAGACATTAAAAACTTTACTTGCCAGATATACTGTGGAATCAAATCATTTCCTATCTAACATCAGGAAACACAATTCTCGTTTCCAATAAACATCGTTTGAAATAGAAATTGTAACAATTCGTGCCAACTTTCAAAATGAAAGGATAAATTTATCATAAATTTGCCTCCCTGCTTCTATTCACAGATAGTCAACATAAATTCCTTCAAATGTACTTTATGGGTGATGGAAAGGATGAATTGAGTGTATTCTGTGAAATTTCTACTGGTATAAAAAGGTCCATTGTTTCTAAATTGCAAAAACTTCTTCACCGAAAAAAAACCAATTTAATCCGTTTAAGTCTCTATTATGGAGACAACATAACTAATTTAAGGTTCATAATATAAAGACAAAAACAAACTGTAATAAATCATGTATTCCATTAACAACTGAAATCTGTTTAAAAAAGTTTTGCTTATGCATATTTATAAATATTTTTTAGAAAAACAGTCCCATACTTTAAGTGCAAATGCAAAGAATCGTATTTAAGTGCAAATTGTTAAAAATATTAGAAATGTGGGCTTTCTCATTAATTTATTTAACCGTACTGAGCCACATCAATGCGTGGTAGGGTACAGCTAGTGTATATATATATATATATATATATATATATATATAGTACTCGAGATTTAAGTACTCGTATTTACTTAGTTTCAAAATTTTAAAAATTAAAATCAATCAGATCAAGATATTTAATTTGCTTGTTTATCTACACAGGTAAATCTTGCGCGCGACAAGCTTTTATATCATAAATTGTGTAATGACTTTATAAGTTGAGAGCAAAAAAAAAAGTTTTAAAAGAATAGTTTATTTTATTCTTTTTACAGCATTTAAATAAAAGCTTGTTTTTAAAAAAGTTTTTTTACTTTTTAGTTATCACTGGACACAGAGGTTTCTCAGTCTGTTAATCTCATTCAGCGCCTTATTGTTGCAAGGTCGTTTGCCGGTTAATTTTGAACAGTCCAGCTAAGGGGTACTCTACCTTTTTTTCCGCCAGGCCACATACGTACCATACATATTACACTCGGGCCGCAACAAGAGGATAATGGAAAGGGGGGATAAACACTGTTAGATATAATCAACATTGGACAAAGCAAAATTAATTATAAAATATTAAAACTAGTTTTTATTATTATTAGTATTACTATTGTTATTATTATAATACTATATTAAAAACAAAAACAAAAAAACATTTTTTTTTTTTAAATCTGTAATTTTAAACCAAATTTTTTTCAATTTTTATGCAGAATTTGGATAATACTATTCTACAAAAGAAAAACATTTTCACGCGATTATAAAATAAAAATGACGAAGTTTTTTTAATGTTTTATTAAAAATGTAAGTATTTTTTTTTCTTAATGCAGAATATCGATTCAATAACACGAAAAAAAAATTCATACGGAACGATTTAGAAATCATTTTCATGAAAACGCATCGATTTTGATTCATTTTAGAAAAAATTGTAAAAAAATAGAAAATATCATTATTTTTTAAAAAGAATTATACCGATTGCAAGATTTCACCCGAAAAATTACTTTAATTAATATCTACACTTTTGAAAGTCGAAGGTAAACAAATGTATGAGACTATAAGACTAGGTGTATCTTCTCACGAATCGCACGATGCAAAACTCGCCGACGGTACCAAAAGATTCGGAATGATCGAAGGAATCCATTTTGACCATTTGTATTCCAAAAGTGCAATTAGTCAAAAAGATATTAAAAACCTTAAAACACATAAATATTGACATTTTTTCCCGCCAGGCGGCGAAGTTCCAATTTTCTGACCTTTTTTTTGTCCCAGACGTTTTTAAAACACGATCTAATTTTTTTTATGACACTCAGAAAAAATAATTACGGAATCGGAAAATCATTTACTTCGCCACGATACGGTATAATTTATTTTGCAAAATAATTATATTTTCTATTTTTTACGATTTTTTCTAAAATGAGTCAAAATCGATACGTTTTTATGCAAATGATTTCTAAATCGTTCTGATTGCATTTTCTTTCACGTTAATGAAATGATATTCAACAATAATGAAATTCATGCTTTCCTCTTTTTGAATCAGTCATTTAAAAAATAAATATCAAGAACTTTTTTTACGATTCTTCATAAGAGACTCAAAATTTTATTTCAATACTTAATACTTTCTTCATTTATAAAAATAATCACATGAAACTTTTTTTCCGTGTGTAGAACGATATTATCTGTAATCTGTACAAAAAATTGAAAAAGTGCACATCATTTTTCTCAAACTGACTCATACCATGTTAATTTTAACTAAACCAGCAGATTGTTTCTCAGTTTGTGGCTGTGAATAATAGCACGGCTATGAACCCATTCGAAATGATTAAAATCGCGCCAAATAGGCCTTGGACGGAAAAGGTTTTTATTTTTTTTTTATCTAAAAAGGCCTAACACTAATAAAACAAGTTCTAAAACTTTTAAAAATAAATGAGACTTGATAAAGCAGGTAAGGATTGTTTAATTAAGCAGTGCTTCTCAAACTTTCAATACTGGCGCCCCCCTTTTCAATCACAATTTTTATCGAGCCCCTTATACTTTAATAAATTATTGAATGCAATAATAATGCACTTTGACTCTAAAGAAGCTACAATACACGATCTTAATTATAAACCATTACAAATTAATACTTGCAGCAGTATTAAATTTTGTATATGTTACTTTGAAAAGAAATTAAGTAATAGGATAGTATTATGTTATTTTTCCTTTCTCTGGTTTTAAATTGGAACATGTGCAAATGCGGTGCCTAGCAAGACAAAATATAGATATCAGCTATATGAAAAATAATTCAGAGGGTCAATTTCTAAAAAACTTTGAAAAACTACTCTGCAAGACAAGCCCATGAAAGTCGCTAATACTTATTAAATTTGTTCTTAATTCAGTATTAATAAGATAAGTATTAAATTTTTATATATGTTACTCTTAAGTAATATATATTTTTAAGTAAATTATATATATATATGTATATATATACTTTTAAGTAAATAGATTAATTATGTTATTTTTCTTTCTCTAATTTTTAAATTGAAACAGATTGAAATAATGTTGAATATGTTGAAAATATATTTCCTTCAAGATCCATTTCTAAAAGTACAAATGTCATTAAAAATAGCCTAATCTATGTTGCTCTTTATCATATCCGTACATCTGGCATTCTCACTTGAACGTTCATGTAGTCTAGGTAACCTAACAGACGTCTGCACAAAACATGTAGAATGCTGTACCTCGTACAATTCTAGTCAGTCTTGGCTGAATAAATTAATACCGAATCTCTCTTGAATGTGTACATTTCATAATTCACGCGTTAATTGTAATTCACGGTATTAAGTATTTACGGCAGTGAATTAAAACAAAATCATAGATATATTAAATCGCGAGCATTCGACGATAATGAAAGCATCAACAAGTATTACACAGACGAAGCAAATTGATAGTAAAGTTACGAATGGGTTAGGGATCCATTTCAAAATACTTCAGAAGGGCTCTCAACTGCCGTAAAGAGATCTTCATAATTTCACATGACCAAATTAAAGGGCAATTTTTTGTTCTTAAATCACTCTTTGAATTCTGGATAGAGGTGGATGCTGAATTTTTGTACTGAAAACAAAAGCATTTCGTATACTATTATCATTTTTAACATCCTTACCTTTTGTGAATCGGATTTTCTGCGATAGGCGTGAAGACAAAATATAAATCAGAGCTAATATCAAAAATAACTCTGAGTGTCCATTTCACAATTTTTAGCCTCCCTTTGAAAATCTTTGCTCTGGGTATAAAGCCCATGGAAGTCACTGATAATTATTAAACTTGTTCTTATACTGGCTGGAAGTACCCACCCTTAACACGAATTTATTATTTTAAAAAATGATAATACATTATTCTTGATATACTAGCTTAATTGTAAGGAGAGTAAAACCAAGTGCATGACAATGTTTACAAAAATGTAAATTGATTTATTGAAATGAATACTCATATTATAAGCAGTTTGAATGAACTGTAATTTTTAAGCCTCGCAAATTAGCATTTAGAATAAATGTTAAGTAATAAAAGAATATAAAATTCTAATGAATAACAATTGTGTTATTTTTAATATTTAAACTTGGCCCGAGATCAAGTGTGCAATCGATACTAACGTTAATAGTCGCGGGGTGAAGCCCCCAATTCTTTTTATAGTTCTGTTTCAATATACAAGATAAAAATCACAATTTCAGTGAATAATTTGTTTAACTAAGAGAAAATATACTTACCTATTTCAAGGATTTTTCTATTTGTCTTTAATAATTTGAGAAAATATCCAATAAAACTGAACTAAATTGTTCCAAATGTGCGTGACCTTAATAAAGGATACAAATCACAAACACTTTTTGCTAAAATTACAGGAAAGCTATTTGCAAGCAAAACAGTCACATTTTGTTCGTTATTGTAATTTTAATGTCCTTTGATGATCGACAAATATCCTGTTGGACTTTTTCTTGCTTGTGTCTTTTTGACAGGGTGAAGTGCATTTTGTGGTACACTTATGGCTTCATATTTTCTTGATAAAGTTCTTAATGTAGCTATTGAAAATTTTCCTTTCGTTTCATGTTTATTGCTTTTCTCAAATTTACTTTCGCTAGCGCAGTTAATAGCCATTATTTCAACCAATGTTTCCCTTGGTTGATCAGCTTCAATTTTTATGAGGGCATCACGGGCCCGATTCTTTTTTATATTCTGCTCATTTTACATTTATAAACCATAATCAATCGTACACAACATCACAATTAAAACCACTAGGTTATTCTTAGGGAAAATGCAGCATGTTCAAGAAATATTTTTGAAAATAGTGGTCGTGCTGCCGAGACTCAGTCCTAACAAGTACCTTAAGATTCTAAAAACGTTTGCCACTCCCAAAAAGGGAGATATGTTATCAATTCATTTTAGCTCCCCATTAAGACTGTCATATTAGAGGATTCTCTGCCAAGGTCATTGGTAACAAATAAACAGTTTTCCAAGATTAACGATTTTTTGTATTATATGTTTCAGTATACTCATAAAAATAAATCTGGGTCAATTAATCCTTCAAAGTGCTCAATATGCTTATCCATGTATCACAAAAACTCTTTCACATTGTGAAAAAAAAAAAGCTACAGAATTATATAATTTACAACTTCCTAATAAAGGATGCGGGTAACCATACCAGTAAGTTTGAAAGCCAGCAAAAGTAATATTTTAGATTAAAAGAAGCGTAATAAAAATCTCTCATCGTACTATTACAGTAAAGCAAACAAATATTTTTTATTTAGTTATAGGATCAAAAAGATAGCTAATGAGCGTTCAAGAGTAGAATCTTTTATTTTTTATGACCTTTTTCACCAGATGATATATATAAATCATATCAATGTAAATCTGTATTTTTATTATATCAGAAAGTATTTTGTTTTTTCATTCCGTAAATTAATTTTTTTAACCTTTTATTTCGATATGCTCGCGCCCCTTGAAGGGTTATCGCGCCCCAGGGGGTATTTGACTTAAACGAGAAACACTGAATTAAAGCCTTTTATAAGATTTAAAAACTGCTGAAGAGTATAAGTATAAGAATGAAGAATTTCAGTGAAGAATTTCAAAACGCCAAAGAAAAAAAGAAAAAACGTCTAATGCGGAAATTTTTTTAAAAAAAAATAACTTGAAGCTTAAAGAAGAATTAAGCACTGATAAAAGTGACGAGTTATTGTGGAAGGTGAGAAAAATTATAAAATCATTTATATTATAAATAAAACAGAAGAAAATATTGTAATGCTATCATTAAGAAAAAATCCTGCATGACAGATTTATTAATATGGCAGCAAGATTCACAATAACCAATTTAGCAGTCCAATTTATTACTTTTTAAGAAAAAAATTCTTATTGTTTCACTACTTTTATTTCATTTCATAAGTGTTAAAATCTGAAAATTCCGAAGCTTGAAAAAAAAATTCGATCTATTAGAAAATAATATTGACCAAGCGTGTGAATTTAGTAAACCTATTTGTCCATAATTCAAACGTTGAATAACATACTCTTTTACAAAGTGATCCTGGTATTCCCTAAAAATTTCTGAAATATTCATTCTCCAATAGAAAGAAATCACAAAAATAGAACTTGAAACTGTAACAATAGCGTTCAATATGAAAATGGTTAAATTTCTTAAAAACTGAATAACTTGAAATTAAATTACTACTTCCCAATAAGAAATACAATAAAAAATTATGATCATATACGTAAACATTATAGAAAACAGTACTAAACGATACAAATCAAAACAAAAGAATTGTAATGTTATCGCCAATCTGGCGAAAATTTGAAACAATTTGGAGGGAAACGTGCCGATAACAAAAGATATTGTATTATATGCTTCAAAATTTTTAATATTTATACGCAGGATACGTGTATATATAATGAACCAAAATATTATTTTTCTCTAAATAATGCCTAATGCTTTAAAAATATTTTTGCATATAAAAAAGGAAAAATTTTAATAATTATAAAGTTTTAGAATTTTTTTCGAAGAAATTATCCAGGAATTTAATTAACCATTCATTAACCAGGAGTTCTATTATTCATTAATTATTCTGTGCATTTGTGTGTGTGTGTGTAAAATATTTTATGTATTTAACAAATGCATTTTTAAAAAAATTTCTAAATGAAAGTATGTATCACGAGATACTAAAATTCATGTTCTACCAAAAAGAAGAAATTTTTGAGATAAAAACTTATTGTTAGAGTTCTATATAGATTTGGTAAGGTATCTCATTATTAGGCATAAAGAAAATCTATTCTATTAGATGAGCCTTATAGCCTTCAACAACTCATTGCTTTTTACTTACAAATATGTTGATGAAGTCATAGAAGATACCATTACTGATGCATCATTAACTGTCTAGAAATAACTTAAAAAATGCCAGCTCATGAATACTATACGATTGCTTGCCGATTATTTTAAAAAAGCTTTCTTTTTCTCTGTTTTCGGCCACCGTTCCAATTTAGGGCTTTTAGGTTTTTAACGTATTAACAAGCTTTAGCCTGTCTTCGGAAACATCTGCAATTGGAAGGTTCACGTTTTTATTGTATCCACATAGTTTTATCCAGTCTTCTAATTCCGTATTCGTTTAGAAAGCTGGTGTTATTTTTGTGTTCACAAAGCTTTACTCTGTCTACATACACCGTTTTCACTTAGAAACCTGACGCGTATCCTCGCCCAGTCTTTAGACACCGTTTTCACGTAGGAAGTTGACGCATAGCTTTACTCTGTTTTCGGACACCATCTTCGCTTAGGAAACTGACATTCTTATTGTATCAACATAGCTATACCTTGTCTTCAATTGTCGCTTCTATTTATGTAGATGAGGGTTTTATTATGTCAACATAGATTTACCCTTTTTTCCGATACCGTTTTGGATTGCAAATGAATTATTAAAATATTTTGTGCTCCTTTTTTGAAAAAATATACTCATATTATATTTCAGTAAATAAAATGCAAGGATTTGCTGCAGTATAACCGCGTTTGATAAAAAGATCTTACTGTAAGTAACTTGTAATTTTCATTTTTTTTTAACTTTGAGGCCAGTCAGTAGGGTAATAACATTTTGAAAATCGAATTTCAGTTTTTGATATTTCTAAAATCTCCAAATCGGGATCTTTCCAATGATATAACATACATGAATTAGAAGTACTTAAATGATTTTAAAAAAATAATCAGCTTATGAACCACACCCAGTTTGACAGATAGAAATATAAACAATGTCTTTTTAAATCTGAGGCAAAGTTGCAAAGCCTCAAGTTATATTTATTCATCGCATTAGACACCTGTATAGTAACTGCAAATTTCTTGCTGTTGAAAAAATTTTTGGACCAAATTTGAAAGCAGGGTTTTTAATTTGAATGTTATTTTAATATTTAGTGATTTTACCAAAATTTAATCTGTTATTCATTTTAAATTTATTTTTAAATTATTATTATTACTGATTATTTAAACTCGCTAAGGTTTATAAAGAAAAAAAAAATATTTTTAAAATTTTGAAGTTACAATTAGTGCTAATTTAAAAATTCTGCATAAAAAATTTGGATTAAAAAATAGTACAAAAGGAAAAATTTTTTTATAAAAATTTCTGTTTTCAAAATTTATATTTTAAAATTGTGTAAATTTACTGTATGTATTTTTTCTTTCTTGTGTATAAGGGAAAAAAAATTTTTGAAATTTTTTTCTTTTATATAAAGCAGTTATCATAACAAAAAATGACAATTTTAATAAATTCATAATAATAATAATTGTTGGGGGAACTAACTTTTGTCTTTGAAAAAACTAATTAATATATTTGAAATTTCCTTTAATATAAATGAATGTCTAAATAAAAAAAAATTTGAGTTTTATGTCTAATATTTTTCTCAAAAAAGGGTATGAGATGATACATTAAAGTGATTTTTTTTTGGTTTTTGGGAAAGCTTTTCATACAAAAAAATACATAAATTTCATGTTTAAAACAAAAACAGTTTTATTTAGTCTGTTTTAGAAATCATTTGCCCAGTTTGGTAATTTTTGAAGTTTTTAAAATGTCTGCAACAAAAGATTTATAATGATAATGTTCAAAACCAAACAAAACTTACGAAACGTATATAATCAGGTATTTTAATCCATATCAAATTCCAAAACCATATTGATACATTTTCATATTATATTTATGTCCTGTTCAAATTTTATTCTATAATATAATCTATACAAATTCTTCAAAATTGACACAGAATTTGAAAAGAACATATCCTCCTTAAAAAAAGAAAAATGCTGTTCTGGGCAATTTAAGACTTTTTGTTTACTATTTTAGAAAAAAAATTTAAAAAAATGCTAATTTTAATAAAATGGGACAAAAGTATATTTGTAATTCAGTATTTTTTTTGATAAATGGCCCTTATAGTGAAAATTCAATTTTCTCAAAAAAGATGTTTTAAAACTGTATATCTTTTTTTCCCAATATAATGTGGAATGTTCATGAAACATTTTTTTTCCCCTGTTTCTAATATATAACTATATATATTCATGTGAGTTTTTGGAGAATTTCCTAAAAATTTGACTGGGTTCATATATCTGACAAAAAAAAGTCAACTTTTCAAATTCATATGTATTTTTATTTACATGTTTTTTAAAACTAAACAATATATTTTAAATATTTCCTTAATTCAAATATTAATGTATATTTATTGTTCAGACAAGTTTTAAACTTTAATTTAAAGATGTTTCAATAATAGGCAACTAATTATAACTCAGATTTTAATGTTTTTGTCGTTGCGAGAAGCTTGTTACATCATAAAATACAAAATTTTATGTTTAAAAAAATAAAAAAAGTTTTATTTTTTACTTTTTTGAAATCTTTTGTACAGTTTAGAAAAAATTTTAAAATTTGGGAAATTTTAGAAATTGTGTTTGCATGGGAAAAACAAATCCATTATAAATTTTTTTAAAAGTCGTAAAATCCCGTATTTTTAAATCTGACTTTTACATATTGATACATTTTACATTATATTTAAGATGTTTCATGATCAGATTTTATTTATAATGCATCAAAGCTAAAAAATTTTTTATATATTGATTCAGATTTGGAAAATTTAAGCAAAATGTAAAAATCTCGTTGAACAAAAGCGAAAAAAAACATATATGTACTTTCTGAACATTTTAAAATTTTTTTTTTCTATTTTATGCTCAAAATTAAGAAGATACTAAATTTTTAAAAAAATAGGGCAAATACATTTTTAAATTTTTTATTTTTGTGATGAAGTGCCTTTTTCATTAAAAAAGCAATTTTCTCCAAATGATTGTTTTTTAGGCCGCGTGTACCTTTTTCAAAGAATCTAAAGAATGAATGTACATGCCATTTTTATACTGCCCTGTATAATATGTAACTGTATATAATAAAGCTACTTTTTTGGGAATTTTTTCCCCAAAAAATTTTGCTGAAAAGCAGTTATCGTAAAAAAAAAAACAATTTTCAAAAAATTTTAAAGTGATACTTTTACAATGATTTTTTAAAAAAAGTAAAAAATATTTGAAACATTTTAACCCTATAAATAAAAACCTAATTAATATACAGACAAAAATTTTAAATTTTTATTTTTCAGTTTGAGTGGGGTATTAACGTAGCCCGTTTGCACACTAGGGATTTTGGCGACGGACCACATAATTTTTTAACCATGGTCAAGTGACGTGGATG
>BMAV01021441.1:0-107817 GCA_019973955.1 Trichonephila inaurata madagascariensis | reverse complement strand
TTTATGAAGATGAAAAAAAAAATTCAAAGTAGTGAGATCGATAAATTTACTTCTGTTGAACAACCAGATCAAAATCGGGTTCAATAGACGGGGTTGCAATTCTTAAGGGGACATGTTATGATTTACGCAAAATTTTTACTTTAAGGATTTTCTTTTTTTGGGCCCCAAGTTTAAAACAAAAAACGATTTTTTAAAATTTCGAAAAGCCAAATTTTTTTTAAGGAAAAATTTATAAAGAAATTTTAAAATGCTACCCCCCTAAAATATTTACAAAACGTATGAAATTTAATTTACAAGTAATCAAATTATGTATAGCAAATGTGTGGGTTTTGGATAACAGGATTTATTCGTACAATACTTTTTATGAATCTTACTAAAAATTTCCCCCTAAAACATGTAAAAATTTTTGAGTTCAATTTTTTTTTTAAAAAATTAAGTATTTTTTTTCAAAATGCATACCAATTTTTTGTTACAAAACTATTGGCGATAGGTGAAAAAAATTCAAAGAATTAGGCACGATAGAAAAAATGCCTTAGCAATTAAAATGACTAACTGTTTATTTTATCTTTCTGAGATAAGTAAGCTTAAAGTTTTGATTAAAAAGGATGGGGAAAAAAAGTGAAGAAAAAGTTCAAAATTCTACGTTTTTCAGTTTAGAGCTTTAAAATTTTTTGGGATTATAGAAAAGTAAAAAAAAAATAATTTAGACTAAAAAATTAGATTTGATTTTGCCCGATTTTGGTTAATTAAATTATGTGCCCCCTTAACGCATTTTTAAGAGGTTTGTCATGTTCTTTTGCCCTATTTTGTTTTTTGTATGCTTCTCTTTGAAAATAATCGTTTCACAGATATGAAGATGAATATAAAGAGATTATGAAAATCAGGATATTTATCGCGGAGTATGTTATGTTTATAAAACTAAAGTAAAGAAACATTCCTAAATTTTTCTTTTAGTTAAGTATCTCTTTGCAGTTCAATGCATTCCATTAAAAGATTTGAAGGTATTGAAGGTAAAAATTCGCCGTCGAGTGGATGCACACATAATTCGTAACGTAAATATACATGGCATTTAAATGATTTAAATGCCATGAGAAATGATACAAATGGATTAAATCAGCGTTTCTCAAACTTTCAATACTTGCGACCCAATTTTCAATCATAATTTTCATCTCCCCTCCCATCTATACAATAAAAGTTTAATTCAATTAACTAAACTTTTGATGCTAAGCGTACGATCTAAACCTCTTTTGGGCCCCGGCGTATACAAGCGTCCACTCAGCCGAAGCATTTTTTCCCCGGACGTATATGTACGTTTTTGAAAAGTGATCTTTTTGTGCACTGCTATCCATAAAATTATTCTGAAAGATATGAAATGCAATAAAAGAAATTTGAAGAGATTGTGCCCGGTATTGGGGCAAATGGCGTAACTTTAATCGGCACACATTTGGGGATTAATTAAAACCGAAAAACATCGATAAGTGATTTTTGCGTAAAATTTTTTATATATGACAAGACCATTACTGGAATTAATAAACTTGTTCTTAACTTAGTACTGTTAAATTGTTATCAAACACATTGTATAGTATTACGTATTATATCAGCGTAAATTGTATATTTTTTTTTATGTCAAAATCATGTTGTTTACTTTCAGTAAATAAGCATTTTTTTCGGTATAATCTTTTGTTTTAGACTTCTCAATATGCTTATGCCCCCTCTCGTAGAATTATCATGCCCCACAGTTTGAGAAACGCTGGATTAAATGATTTAAATGATATAAATGGCATTTAAATACTTCTATAATTTGCTTTTTTAGTAAACGCTTTACGAGCACTGATATTTTTTTTTTTGTATTTCAATTTGACATATATTTTTAAATTTTTTAAAGGATTTATAAGTGTAGTTTTTTTAAAGGCAACTTTACATGGTACGAAAACTTCCCCCCCGGTTTTTCCCTTTCCCGTGAAGGGGGTTTTTCATTGAAAACAGGAATTTAAAATCTTGAAAATATTCGATAAGGAACGGGGATTAGTAAGGCAATGTGCATTGGTAGCTTAAGAAGAAATATGAATAGAAAGAAAATCCAAAAGTCGATATTATTTCTGCCCTTTAGAAATGAAAAGACTTAGTATTACACCTTTACTTAAAATTGTGTTTGTTATATTATATATATATTCCCCTTTTTTTTCCTTTCTCGAATGGTCTTACAAATTTTTTTTACGTCTTTTCCCGGTGGGGAGCTTTTCGGGAAGGTTAAATTTTTTTGTTTTCCCAGTAATTTTTTACACGTAATTTTTTTTATTTTTTATTTTTTTTTAAATTTTTTTTAATTTTATTTAAGTTTTTTTTATTCCTCCCTTGAGAATTCAATTATTGTTCTCTTTTCTTAGCTTCATTTTAATTTTATTTATCAGGTTTTCTTCCAAGTGTTGTATTAGGTTTAAATTTTTTTCAACTTGGTTTTTTTTCCTATTATGTCAAAAGTTTTTTCCCATCGGGGAAGGTAGGATCCAAAATCATTGCAAACCCCTAATTCGCTCCAAATTTCGCCACAACTTTTGGGAAATCATAATAGGTCCCCCCAGTTTAGTAAAAAATGTAGGGGCCTGGGGGGAACCAATTTCTTCCTGCTTTAGCATTTTTAAGGTTCTAGTACTTCTTCACTGTTATTTTATATTACTATATATATATATATTTTGGTACGCAACACAAAAAAAACCCTCCAACCTTTTTAAAAAAAAGGAACGAAGGTGAAATTTTTCCTTAGTATGAACAAAATTTTTTTTGGGGGTAAAAGAAACATTCTTCATAGCATGCAGAGTGTATTTGTAAAAAGCAAACATTTAAGAGTTTTGTGTTTCGCAATTATAAAATAACATTCCATTTTCGCATTCTGTTAGGTATTATGCTTAGTTATATACAATAAAAGAATGTGCATTTTCTTGGAATATTTTGGGCAAATAATTTACAACTTGAGTGGTTAATTATGCAAAATGGAGTTAAATACATGAAATTATATGTAAATTATTCCAATTTGAAAAATTAATCCTTTTTTCTAAAATTGTACATAAATATATACAATTAAAAAAGTTAAAGAATGTAGTACACTTTCTATAGGGATAGATAAAAACTTTTTCTAGGAATTTGCCCTTTTATAAAACTGTCAACACATTCAAGACACTGCAGGATTGGATTGCTTTACAAACAGAAATTGATCTTTAAAATGTACGGCAATTCGCACATTTAATCATCAATGTACAAATGTAAGAAGTATACAAAAGTGAGGACCATCCACTTAATTGAACTCATTTGAGTATTTAAATAAAAGTTTATGTCATTTCTTTCATGAATTATTGTCGGTGCACACATTGCAAAAGAATAACTCCTAACAATAAAATTTCAAAAGACCTATATCTAAAACTCTACAATGCATACATACAAACTTTATATAGATTTTAGAAGCAAAGAAATCATGTTTTAATTAAATATTGAATTTGAAATATCAATATTTTGATTTCCTGCTTTTGAACTGTTAGATTCACTTACTTGAAATTTCATAAGCATGTTTCTCTTGGAGAATAGAAATCCGCTAAGAGAACGGATTTTATAGAAATCTATTTCTATGGTGAGAGTGAGGAGTTATTGGGAAGCATAGATAAAAATGTTCCCGTTTTCAAAACTACTTGGCCTACAGTTATGAAAATTTTGTATACATATGTTTCTTTTGTGTGTGTTGAATTGAAATTAAATAAGAATAAATATTACGGAAACCGACTCTCAAAAGGGATTACGGTGCGTATTGATTAAAAAATTCAATTAGCTTTTCTTAACTATTAGATTTTGACATTAAATTTTACAAACATATTTACTTTGTTGAGTAAAGATCCACTAAAAAGGAGTTATGCAGAAATTCACTTTGATGGAGGGGGCTACGGGAGTGTAAATTTAATACTTCTTCAATTTTTAAGATTCTGGTCCTGTCCTTTTTATATACGGAGGTGAGAGTTTCAGGAATGTTTTTCAATACATTCGAAGGCATAAATAGGATATGTTTGTACATCAGGAAATATCCAGCAAAACAGCCGGGTATGTGTATAAAATACATTAAGCCCTTCTTTCCTGTCTTTGCACTCATTCAGTTTCAAAAGTCCACAATGAGACTTAAAAAACATATACAGAAATTCCTAAGACCTCCTTTTTATCTCAAAACTCATTTTAAGCAGCAGGGAAGAGAAAAAAAAGAATAGGAATTTTTAGATGAAAGGGTATCAAGGGTGTTGATTTTTTCAAGAGGGGTGAAAATTTAAACAATTTTCAAATAGGTATAATACTTTTAAATTTAAATTAAATAATTTGAATCTCTTACACATTATTTACAAGGGATTGTGGCTTCAAAAAAGTACAAAATGTTTGAAATATTTTCATAATTTTAAAAATTATAAGCATATGGAAATTCTGTAATAAATATTAAGTAATTTTTGCATTGCACTTGCTGTTTTCTAAAATAGTAGCCTCCGATGTATAAAACTATATAATTATATAAAATGCATCATATTCTTTTAAATCTACATCATTTAATAATAATACATTTTTTGTATTTTAAAATATTTAAAAAATGTTGAAATTTTTTAAAAAAAATTTTGAAAATGTAGTTTTTTTATTTTTAAAAAAATATAATTTCTTATTCTACTAATATAATATTACTACATTGTAATAAGGGTACATTTAACTTTATAAATCCACTTATAGCTAGTAATTAAAGCTACTATTTAAGAAAATAGCATGCGCAACGTAAAACTTAATAAATATTTCTTATAGAAAAGTTTCTTATTTGCATGCTTATAATTTTTTAAATTATGATTATATTTTAAACATTTTATACTTTTCTGAAGCCTCATTATTTTATAAGTAACGTGTAAAAGATATGAATTATTTAATTTAAATTTAAAAGAATTATACCTATTTGAAAATTGTTTATATTTTCAGCTCTCTAGAGAAATTTAACACCCCTTGGACCTGAAATTAAAATGAATATATTGCAATAACAGGAGAAAAAGAAACGAAAGAATAAAAAAAAAATGCACCTCCAAATAAATTTCTAGTCTTTTCAATCAGAAAGTTAGGCAGCATTTTTTTCATGGCAGAAATAGAAGAAAAAAACTTTTAATGTATTGGCTCCATTTCACCATTTGTGTCATATTTTCTTACGACGGAAGATGATAAAAGCGAAACAGGAAAAGTCAAAACGTTTTGGTCTTTTGGCTACTGTCCAACGTTTGGAGTAAAGGATTGGTTTCGGTAAAAAGAATAAAAGACAAATTTTGCTGAATGGAAAAACCAAGCATTATTCAAAAGAGAGGTTAAAAATAACAAAATGAAATAAAGAAAAAAAAACAATTACAAGTAGGTCAAGACTAAGGACAGGTCGATTTAGAAAATGGAACTTTCCAGAGGACCTTTATTATGCGATTAAAGCACTGGGTTTAAGGAAAGGATGTTTTTAACAAAATAAAAACTTTTTCCTTTTTCTAGCTCAAATCAATGTCCAGAAATTTTTTTGAGGTATCTGATGTTTGTTAAAATTGAAAATATGCTTAGGGAAACTGGGTATTGAGTATTTTTAAATGGCACATAAAAGTGTTTTACCTTCTTTTTAAGAAGAGTAGTACGTTACGTTACGAAAATGGAAATCCGACAATTGTGAAACATAATCTAATATGAAATTTATTTAGATATCAAAAGGTATACAGATAAATAGTTGTTTAGAATCCAAGCTTTCACATGTAATAGGACAAAAGAAAATTTTAAAATTTTTTAATAATTAAAGGTATTTGTGAGTTTATTTACAGAATCATATTCATTTCCTACAAATTATAAAAATGGCGGAAGTAATTGCTCTTGATTAAAGGGAGTAATGCTGCAATTCTAAAAGACATGTCGAATTGTTGATTTGTTGTGATCCTAAGTCGCAGGT
This sequence comes from Trichonephila inaurata madagascariensis, assembly GCA_019973955.1. Classification (NCBI taxonomy): domain Eukaryota; kingdom Metazoa; phylum Arthropoda; class Arachnida; order Araneae; family Nephilidae; genus Trichonephila; species Trichonephila inaurata. The sequence continues at coordinate 101,846 of BMAV01021441.1, read as the reverse complement.
AAAGTTTGGGACTCCGAATGAACAGGCATTGTTGTGAAAATTAATTAAATTTGTTTTGGTACAATCATACTATCATACATTATTTACTATGAAACATGATTATAAAACGAGAGAGCAATCAAATTAATTGGCTAACTTAAATTCTTAAGACAAATAATTAAGCACTTTGTGATATGGCCGATCTTTGTCGACCATATCGTGGGGTTTCAGCGTAAGTTAGAGGTGTGAGATTCTCGAAATGAAGAGACATTTTAGAATTCTTAATATGACTTTTATTAAGGTTTAGCAAATTACTTATATATTGAACAAACTTATATTGTGAGAATAAACCAAAACACGTAGCCGTAGTTAACACAGATCGTGCAATTGGATCCCTTATCTAAATAATTATATTATCCATACTACTCTCAATCTAATAATATATCAATTCGGAAAAATAATCTTCCTAACTGGAATTTCCAATCAACAGTTCAATCAACTTCAGATATTCAGTTAGGCTCGAGTACAATGGTATATTACCTTGGAAATTATTGGCTAGATGTCCGTGATTCTAACTTTGAATTTGAGCCGTCAAATTACACTTGTACCTTTTAAACTAACCTTTCTCCTAAATTGTCATCGCCTTTGCACCTAAAACTTCTGTCCTTTTAAAGGCTATCTTATTTGCATCTATCCTTCGTTTCACTTCTTGGATTTGGGTTGGCAAAGATTTGCCATTAATCTTGGCCGTCAAAGAACACAGAGGTTATGTTAGAGAAAGGACGCGTGAGCCGTCACAACTTAACTGATGATTCGATGAAACAGCGTGCGTTAGATCTCTCTTGGGTCAACTTGATTTGAGGTATCCGACTACGTTCGGAACCATGACTTTAAAAAGCGCATAAATGCATAATTTTCATGATATTTAATGTCACTTAGATTATAATAAATGTATAAAATTGTTTTAAGGACATTATGAAAAAGAAATTATTTAAATACAATATTTTGGCTAAGAATTAACTTAGAATAACCTTTTTTTCAAATGTTCTCCTTTTGTAAAAATAGCTTCTGTGTATTAATATTTTGCCAGTATTCAGCTCAGACCTCTGTATAGAGGCTCAACTAAATTTTTTGAAGTGCATAACTCGGAAGTCAGTTTTGTCCATGTTTTTCGAAAACAGAAGGGGAGAAAATTTTAAGAAAATACGCCGATAATAATTATTTCAAATGGTTGTATCTGCGAAATAATGTAAATTTTTCAAAACTCGTAGTTGAAGGCCTTTGGCGCAGAGGTCTAAAGCTATATACAGGCAAAAATATTAATACAATAAAGCATTTTTACAAAAGGAGAAAATTTGGAAAGAAGTTTATTCTAAGTAATTTTTGCCGAAATATTGTATTTAAATAATTTTTTTTGTCATAATGTACTTAAATTAATTTTATACATTTTATACATCTAAGTGACACTAAATAACATGAAAATTATAAATTTATGCGCTTTTTTAAAATCATGGTTCCGAACGTAGTCGGATACCTTAAAGTTTCTTTTCCTGTTCACCAAGGCTTCCGAATGTCACTTCATTAATCTCACTTTAATAACAACGTAACGACTAACTTTAACACTCACTTTGCTAGAGTTTAAATAGCACTCAAAAATTAGTATAAAATCAAGTTATATCCACGGAAGACAGTTTTAACCCGACAGTTCACTCGCAGGGTATCTCATACCCATGTCCGAACTTTTTTGAATGCTCCTTCCAAATATTTTTTTTCGAAAACGGATTATTCCTCTTGTAGCTGACTTTAAGATCATAACCTTGAAGGTGTCTTAGCCCCCATCGGAGAATTCTTCAAATAGATCTTTGGCTAACACTCCCTCGAGTGTGTCACCCTGCGCGTTAATTTGTGTTACATGTCTCAATACGTGAGTACTACGCTTACAAATATTTCTTTCGAGATGGTGTATTATTATAGTTATGATGAAAAAATTAGATATTTGATACTCTTATTAGATATAGTATCTACCGATGAAGAAAGATTCTGCTGAGTATAACTTTTTATAATTTGACGAAGGGAGCAGTTGACGTTGTTGATAAAATGGCCGTAACATATTCAATGGCGAGCAATTGCAATCGTTGACCTATGACAATATTTTTCGCATTGTTGAATGTTGCTGCGATAAATGCGCTAATTATTTTGTTGAGCACTCTGAAACCACCTACTCAGTATTGAAGCAGGTGCTCCTTTTTTGAAGTGTTTACTCATGAATATATAGAATATAGGAGCCAGAAACCACCACTTTCTCGAAACTTAAAGGAAAAATTAGGACCCCCTGTAAAGAAGGCTAAAGGAATGCATTAAAGGTGTGCTGAATGTCCTGATAAAAAAGACAGAAAAACTAAATTTACATGGGAAAAGTGCGATAGACATACATGTATGGAGCTCAAGGCATGTATTTGCAGAAAATATACGAATTAATTATAAGTAGAATTTAAAATATATATTTACTATTGTACATCCTATTTTATTTCCCTTTTCACCTTTTTCATACATTTTTTTAGGGTTAAAAAACAGAATGTAACATTTTTTTAAATGAGTTTTCCCGCACGAGAACTTTCGTTCGTTTTTTTTTTCGCTCAAACAACAGTTACTTTTTCCCAAGAAGATTAGGGAAAGGGCGGGCGAATAGGACCCACATCACTAGTTAACCAATCTGAGTTTGAGTGATATTCAGCAGATGCATAAGGAATAGGAAGGGGCAAAATGTAGATCTACAGATATATTTTAATGAAAACGTAAATGTTTAGCAGCAGAGATAAGTAAGAAGCTAATCACTTTTTTTAAACCCTTGGCTTTTAAATTTTTATAGATTCAAACAACACCTAGAACAAAAAACCCGATTTACGGCCCGGAAATTTTTTAAACAATTACAGTTATTTTTTTCTTACGGGGACAAAAAACTAGACGGAATCAGTCCCAAACCCCATAAAATTGGTAATTAATGTGCTTGAAGAAGTTGTCTAGCTTGGCAGGCAAATAAAATTAGAAGGGGGATAGAGATGATGTTCAAGAATTGCTGGATTTCCACTATCAGGTGCTGAAAATTGATGAGCTCACAGAAATGTTTGAGCTAGGGGAAGACTTTGAAAAACTTGAGTCCTTAGAACCAGTTTAATCAGAACATCAAATGATGGTTGGGAATTTGACAGATAACCTCAGTTTAATAGAAAAAAGGGTGGTAAATTTTAGAAAATACAGACTCCAACGAAGAATATATATTTTTTCAACAAAACAGGGAATAAAAAAATTATTAGCATGCTACGAAGAAATCTTGAAGGGAAAAAAATTTTTTCAGGCGGTAGACTACTTTGTTATATTTTATAATTTTCTACATCAAAATAATTTCGGTTTACGATTTTGCACTTTTGTTATCTTTGATTCTATTATTTTATTTCTTTCCTTTTCCCCCAAAAAAAAAAGGGGGGGGTTTTAAAAAAAAAAAAAAAATTCCCAAAAAAAAAAATTTTTTTTTCCTTTTAAAAAAAATTTAAAAAAATTTTTTTTTTTTAAAAATTTTTTTTTAAAAAAAAAAAAAAAATTTTTTTTCCGGGGGGAAAAAAATTCCAACCCCCCCCTTTTTTTTTTTTTTTTTCAAAATTTTAAAAAAGTTTTTTTTAAAAAAAAAATTTTTAAAAAATTTTAAAATTTTAAAAAAATTTAATTTTTTTTAAGGTTTTTAAAAAAAATTTTAAAAAAAATTTTTTTTAAAATTTTCCCCAAAAAAATTTTTAAAAAATTTTTTTTCCCTTTTAAAATTTTTAAAAAAAGGTTTTAAAAAAAAAAAATTTTTTTAAATTTTTTTTTGGGGATGGAAACCCCCCCCCTTTTTTAAAAAAAAAAATTTTTTTAAAAAATTTTTTTAAAAAATTTTTTTAAAAAAAATTTTTAAATTTTTTAAAAAAAAACCCCCCCCCCAAAAATTTGGGTTTTTTTCCCAAAAAAAAAATTTAAAAAATTTTTTTTAATTTTTCCCAAAAAAATTTTTTTTTTTCCCAAAAAAATAAAAAAATTTTTTTTTAAAAAGGGAATTTTTTTTAAAAAATTTTAAAAAAAAAAAAAAAAAAAAATTTTTTAAAAAATTTTAAAAAAAAAATTTTTTTTAAAAAAATTTTTTTTTGGGGGGGGGGAAAAAAAAAAAAAAAAATTTTTTTTTTGGGTTTTTTTTTAAAAAATTTTTTTTTTTTAAAGAAATTTTTTAAAAAAACCAAAATTTTTTAAAAAAAATTTTTTTTTAAAAAAAAAAAGGGAATTCCCCTTTTTTTTTTTAAAAAAAATTTTTTTAAAATTTTTTTTAAATTAAAAAAAATTTTTAAAAAAATTAAAAAAATAATTTAAAAATTTTTTTTTAAAAAATTTTTAAAAAAAATTTAAAAAGGAAAAAACCCCCCCCTAAAAAATTTAAATTAAAAATTTTAAAAAAATTAAAAAAAAATTTTTTTTTAAAAAAAAAATTTTTTTTTTTTAAAAAATTTTAATTTTTTTTTAATTTTAAAAAAAAAAAAAAAAAAAAAAAAAAAAAAATTTTTTAAAAAATTAAAAAAAAAAAAAAAAAAAAAAAATTTTTAAAAAATTAAAAAATTTTAAAAATTTTTTTAAAAAAAAAAAAAAAAAAAAATTTTTATTTTTTTAAAATTTTTAAAAATTTTTTTTAAAAAAAAAAAAAAAAAAAAATTTTTTTAAAAAAAAAAAAATTTTTAAAAAAAAAATTTTTTAAATTAAAAAATTTTTTTTTAAAAAAAAAATTTTTTAAAAAAAAAAAAAAAAAAAAAAGGGAAAAAAAAAAAAAATTTTTTTTTTTAAAAAAAAATTTTTAAAATAGGGGGGTTTTTTTTTTTGGGGGGGGGTTTTTTTTAAATTTTATGTGTTTTAGCTTCATTAACGCATATGGATAGATTAAATATCCAACACCCGCTTGGAGAAAAAAATTTTAATACGTAGCTAGACCTATTAGCCACTGCCCGCTAAAGGGTTAATGATCATTTTCTGTTTATTCATCTGGAAATTATTAAATTTTGTAATCGGGTCATTCATTTCTGATAACCCTGTATTTATATGCAAAATTATACCAATATACGTGAATTCGACGTACTTTGTTACCACTAAGTCCCACCAAACACTTAAGTTCGGAGTACTACTGTATTAATAGAAAGAATCAAAAATATTATAAAATCCATGTATAACGCACGTTTCCTCTTTCTCTACACAAAATTACATATATCATTATAGACTGAATAATAAAAAAATAAATAAAAAGAAAAAGAAAGAAAGAAAGACAAAGAATAATAAATTAATAAACAAATAAAAATAAAAAACGTAGAAATTCAAAACCAACTAAAATCATATTTTGAATATTCCTTCAACTCATTTTAGTGCAGAATCTTCACAAAACCTGTAATGAAGGGTATATCTATTTATGGGGAAGCTTCATTACAGAATGAAACAGGTAAGTCGAACGAAACAAGAGATAAGGGTCGTTTCTGTCACCGATAATCGGGAAGCAACATTTAAGTATTCATTGGACAGACTTCGTGTGAATAAATTGATGGCGCGCGTAAATTGTTAACAATGAGATAATTCCGAACCTTATTAATGCGATACGCAACGACAAACACGAGAATAAAGCGCCGATAATCTTGTTTTGGTTCATTATCTTCGAGAGGGCTCGAAATTCTGAGAATAGGGGTTCGGGGGTATTGATCGGGGTGGATCAGGTTTCAGGTGGATTTCACAGGGGTTGTTGATGGCTTGGAATTGTAATGTCTCTGTGATAAGGGATTCAGTGAAAAACTTATTGCAAATAAATCATTGTTTAATTACATTTATGAAATGATTCGTATTGGTTGATCCCTGCTAAGCTTGGAGTCCATAACACAGTTTGTACGAAAATACGTAATAATTGTTTTTACGATTACAAGTGAACTTAAGGAAGAAGGAAAGGACCTACTACTAAAAGCATGCCTTTATATAGCAGAGAAAACTTTGTCATTACTTTATGTTGTAAAAAGATGAAGTAATTTATTTATTTATTTATTTTTGCTCTAAAGTGTGGACAAGTTCTTGGCACCATAAAATATCTGGATTTCTACTTGCATTAAGTAAACAGTATTTTTTTTTAAAGTTTCCTGTTAATAATAAAAATAGAAGTTTTATAATTAGATATTACTCTTAAGGATTTGGTAAAAATAGTTCTGAAATTCTAAGACTCCTGATCCCATGGCATGCAACCATGCCAGCACCACGGAAACCTGTGACACGTATGCCATATTTGGCATGGTGTACCATTCTGAGGGTCATTCTACAACCATACCAGAAATTTGCCAATTTCTGATGGAATAGAAGTAGATAAATATGAAATGTAGCTTATTGAGCTAACATCTAAAATATCATAGAAAGCCAAATTTACAGAATAAAAAAAACTTGAACATTTTTTTTTATTTCCAATGGGGCTCGGATAGGTAATTACCATTGCAGATCTAGTACGTTCCCCGGGAGTTGGTGTCACTTTCAAGAGTGGCACCATATAGGTGAAATACCAATTACTGTAATTTAATTTTGACACCCAGTTTCTCTTCCTCAGAGGGAGACATCTGAACTCTGGTAATGCGAAATGGTGCCAGGAATTTTTAATTTTGCCGAAGGCTCCCAAGTCAAACAGGCACTCAAGGGATCTTTAACATGCCACATAATCATTCGACATGGACTCTGCCAATTTTCTACATCATGCAAATCCACCCATTTGGGCGCAGTAGGACAGCGACAAAGCAACTATGCATCCCTGCCGGCTAAATCTTGAAGATTACTCTAACAATAAATCGACAACTACTTTAAATCGCTGGATGAATTATTGTTTGAAGAAAATTACATGCACTCCACTTTCCGCTTTTGGTTCTATATATCTATGTGATCCAATCTTTTCTCATACGAAAAGTATTTTGAGTCCACAAAGAAGTTGTTTGACAAATGAACATTTATAATTGTGTCAAACTAACAGTCACTAATTATAACCCTGGTATTGCAATACGGAGTACAGAGATCCAGGGATAAGAGGTTCATCTTAAAGTATTTATTTTTATTTAATTATAAAGAAGGAATACCTATGTTTTAAGTTGTTTATTTCTTTTTTTAATAAATATGTTTAAAAGATACATAGCGCATATAATATATGCGCAACTTAAATTTTTTACTTACGTTAAAGGAATTATTATATTTTTATATTGATTACTTTTTTTAAATAAATATCTTTAAGCGATGCATAATGAAAATATAATAAAACTAAATTTGTATTCTTAACTTCTTTTCCTTAACTATGAATGCATTTCCGTGAAAATCAGCACCCTAACCATATTTTTAGATTGTTTTGGCAATCTACAACAAAAGGTTGCAAACCCCGGTTCTACATCAACATATATACACACTTTAATTAAAATTCTTAAACTTCATCACTGAAATTGAGAATTAAGGAGGTAGTATTAAGTATACTTGTACAAAAAAATGTGAGAATAAACTGTGTGAAAAAAATTTAATATGCGGCTTCTCAAATACATTTCTTATGAATATTTTAAATTGAAAATGAAAATCTCTTTGGTATTCAAGTCATCTTAATTCATCCAGTTATTTACAGAAAATAGTTTTGTGAAATTTAGGTTAACGGCAACAGATTTTGTGAAAAATCACTTAAGCATAAGGGATTGCTATACTGTTACTAGTTGAAATTGAAATTCAGTTTAATTTGATAATATACAATTAATATTGTTGGAATTTTCCAGTTGCTCCACTGCTACTAGAATTAGCATAAACGATTAGGCAGTGCAACCACGAAGAAATAAGATTTAATCTTTTTTTAAATATTTATTCCTTAATAAAAATTTATTATTATTATTTTTAATTTTTCAAATGTACATAGTTCATAAACGAATACCAAAGCCGGCCTCTGCATGGGGTCTTGTTCATGAAATGACGAACTAATAAAATTTTATATAAAAAGTTCTAACCCTAAAACACTACGTGAACTGTGATCATAAAAAGGGATTCTCTACTTCGCAATACAAACGGTGTTGGCGATGATATTAGACGGTTATTACTTTAAAGCAACAAATTTTTTATAAAATGTATTAAATAAAATTATTTTTTAGTTAAAGACAATTAAAAAATGATTTGTCATCTGGCTACATTAACTTTGCTATTGTTTAACCATCCAATCTCCATATTCTTTTCTAAATTGTTTCTTTTTTCGGCGAGTCTCAATATTTAGAATCTTTTTCTTGAATTTCAACTCTTCGATTTCCTTCGTGAGGGCTCTCACCTCATTGCACAAGTGTAAGTGGTTGGCTTCACTTGTTAAAGATGCTTGTAAGCTTTGGAGTAAATTTTTGCAGATTGAATTTTAACAATCGATTTAATGATCTTCTGTCACAATCACATTGAATTATTTTGACCACGCATTTCCCACAAAGACATATTTTAAAGTATTTAATCCATTACAAATGATGAATTAATTTATAAATTTTCAAAGAATATAATTCCAGATGTAATCTTTTTTATGAAAGACGATTGGGTATTTTCATAACTGGTACAATGGAATAAAATTAATTTAAAATATCTACAGAAAAGGTAAAAAAATACATATAATATTCTTCTTTCTTCTTTAATAAAATTGTCTCTCTCTCAGAACCATCTCAGTTTTTAATAAAGGATCAAATCTCTTATTTCTTTGAAATAGATAAAATGCCGCCCTAATTTAACCACGGAATTGAACATTACCCGGAGCACCCATAAAGTAAAATAACCATACATAGTTATTACAAAAATCGGAAGAACGGAATTTATAAAATTCCAAAGTTACTTATAAAATAACGAAAAATATCGTGAAATACTTTCCTCGTTATTTTTAGCTCAAATGTTTTCCGGCTATTGCGGAGAATGAGTTAAAAAATAAAAGAAAACCAATGGATTTTAAGAGCATTGGTCCAATTTTACACACATTTACGTCATTATAGTTTACTAGAAAGAAAAATGAATGCGTTATTCAAATGTCTAAAGTTTTTTTCTTTGAGTGAAACCAAACATTTAGAACAAATAATTGGCTTTATAAGAATTAGGCAAACGAAAAAAAGAGTATCATTTGAAGAGAGAAAAATCTGAAGTTATTTGTACAATATAATTTTTAAAAGATACATACATAAATATAAGAAATGCCACTTAAGTTGTAACAACCCTTGGGTTGTTGATGTTTGGGGATTCATGCAAAGATCAGTAATAGCAGCTATTAAAAATGCAATTTTATTTACTATCTTCACTTAGGTAAATGTTAAATCAGGTTAATAAAGGTAGAGAGAACGCACTGAATAAATAACCCGCAAGAGCACCCTCTTAGGCCTAATACTACTACCATATGATTAAAATTACTTAGCTGAATCCTGGAGCGCTCTTGACTCCTACGTTTGAGTTCTTTAAGATCGTGTTATTAATGACCTTTCCCGGGCGTAAGTTTTGAAACACGATTTAACTAACCTTTTTAATCGCCAACTATCAACCATCGACCTTCGACCATCGTCATGTACGCTAATGCCAACGTATAAATAAAAGTACTCATTTAACTAAATCTCATCTTCTTCACCGAGGGAAGTTTTCGACAGAACTTACAGTTAAAGAGAATAATTTTACCCAAAAGGATTAGTTGAAGATTCGCGGATAGATTTGTAACAATGTAAGTTAAGAATGAGATACATTTAACATGTGTTTTTAGGAATAAAGCCTTCCCATGTGACAATTTTATATATAAGATAATTAAATCTCTAACGTAGATAAGCTTTATCAGTGGCGAACTTATTTTGAAAATTAACGGAAAAGAAATATTTTATTTTTAACTTCACATTTTTAAACTAAATTCTATAAAGTATAATATTTTTTTTTATCCAGGGTATCAATTAATTTCTATTTGAATCAAGACGATAGTAGCAAATTATCTTCAGCAGTTATTTTAAGTGTTCGAAAAAGGTAGCACATATATGGCAGTTAGAAGAGACTTCAATGTCTGATGAAATCAGTAAACGAAATCTTATGGTTACCATATTATAGCGTAGTATCACTTGTAAACCCTATTTTTATTTTTGACTTCCAGTAATAAACACAATCGTCAGATGTTTTTTTCTCTCTTTCAAAGTAAACTACAGATTCTTCTCTCACCTAGAAGAAACAGCTGTAGAGTCGACTATTGGACTATTGGTTATTACCCCTCTCTTTCTTTTCCATTACCCAAAGGAGAATAGATTCACCGGGTGGCTTTTTTCTTCACAGCGAAATTATAAAGAGACACGCCTGCTTCGACGGCTGTTCATTTTTTACTAATAAAAGGCCGTCTTACACATGTATGGAAAGGAGTTTCGGCATTTGTAAGGAAGAAATGCCAAGGTGTATTTTCACTGTCGAAGTAACAAGTCTTTTTATAGACCCTCCATACGGTTGACGAGGTGCGTCGACACAGAAGATATCAGCCGAGACTGCCTTTTGTCCCCGAAGAACCAATAGTGGTTGAGACCAACAGGGGTGACGAATGAAAACTTGTGTACCTTCCAATCAGAAATTGTCGGGGTGTGAGAGAGGCCCACCTAGGAGGTTTAAAGAAACGAATCAGAAGGTAACCGAGGACTTTGGACGATACCAAAGATAGATAACCTGTAATAGGCTGCTAGACAGTAGAAAGTTCAGTGATAGAAAACCTGTGAAAGGCTGCTAGGCAGTGGGCAGTCCTGCAATAGGCTGCTAGGCAGCAAGAAGACCAGCGATCTGGAATTGAATTTTTTCTGTGAAAGATTTGAGTGCAGTTCGTCGATACCATTAGTTGATAGCTAAAGATGTAAAATACCGTACTGATGAATACCATAATAAAGGTGTCAATTTCTAAAGTTTGTAATTAAAAAATAATTTTTTTAGCTAAAACTGTGTGGTCCCCTTCGCTACGCAAAAATTAAATAAACTTGGGTCCACGACATTAAAAACTTAACCCTTTCATAAAACAGTTGAAAAATGACTAAAAAAATTTAATAATGAAAAACATCTTTTTGCGATACTCAGTTAAATGTTTGGTAAAATTATTCAATATAACTTACATTGAATATCAGAAATATAAACTGTTTAGAGTTTCCAGAAAATCTTAATTATCTAAAAAAATGTTTCTATTTATTTTAATTACCGTTTCTAAATTACCGTTAAAGTGTGAAATTTGTTATTCCATAGAATAACTAGATATTTCATTAGCTAGACAAGTCCGTTAAAGTATATAAAATTATTGAATGCTACTATTTAACTAGATAATTTATAGAATAACGATTACTTTGCGACATAGCTATCCTATGATGACCATGTCTTTCCGGATCCGGTGTTTGAGGTGTGGGATTATCAAATGATGAGACATATTGAATTTTAATACAACTTTTATTAAGAATAACTTATATTACTTAATTCCCAATTGACAACTTTCTTAAAGTGAAGTTAACACCTAATTAAATTTATATTAAGCAGATCACGCAACTAGATCAATCTTAATTATAATATATAAACCGATTCATCTAACTTCCTATACAAAAAATTACCTTGTAGATCTCCTTCCTTCACCAATTGAGAGAATGCCTATAACTTAATTTTAACTACGAAGATTCAGACTTCTTTATAATGAACGTATCTTCTTTTGTAGGATATAATACATCAAACTCTTTACCCGAATGATTACACTAAGTTATCTCTAAACTTGCGCCCTTATCAAAAGCTTCTATCCTTTTTTAAAGATATCTCATTTACCTTATTCTATCTGTTTGTCTTCTTGGTATTGGGTTTGGAAAAGTTTTGCCATTAATCGTGGCTGTCAAAGAACATAGAGTTATGTTAGCAGAAGGACGCGAGAGACGTCACAATTGATCTAAAGTATGAAATACGGACTGAAACAGAGCTTTTAGGCAGTTTGAAACCGTTTAGTTGGTTTGAATTAAAGGGGATATACACGTTTCATTTCGTTGCTTTTAGACATAGAATTTATACGGTGCATTTACATTAGAGATTATAAGCAAATATTTTTGTAACCTGTTTCTAAGCAATGACTTCCGCAGGAATGGAGACCAACTTTTAAGTAATAAAGATTTAATTCAAGAGAGATTTGGACCATTATTAAATACGCATGCGAGAAATGAAAACAGTGCTGCACACACTCGTAAAAAGTTGTTAACTTTGATAGCTGAAGTAAATAGTGCTAAAAGAGCACAGAAAAAGTACCGCGTGACTATTGGTTACTCCAGAATTATGATATCTTTTGAAGTTCAAGTAGATTAAGTTAGTTGTGCCAGTAACATATGAAAATAATATTATTTTTTTCTCTTAATGCTTAAGGTACCCAACTACGTTCAGAACCGTGATTTTGTAAAAGCGTATAAATGGATAATATTAATGATATTTAGAGTCACTTAGATTAGAAAATGTATATAAGATTGTTTTAAGAATAGTATTATAATAAAAAATTATTTAAGTACAATATTTTGACAAAAAATGAACATAGAATGTCCCATTTTCAAAATATTCTCCTTTTGTGAAAAATGCTTCCATTATAATAATATTTCCTGTATATAGCTCAGAACCTCTGTACAAAGGCAGAACTAGAAGTTTTGAAATATATAACTTAGAAGTGGGTTTATTCATGTTTTAGACAACAGAGGGGAAAAATGTTAAGAAAAAAACTCCGATAATCATTTCAATTGTTTGTAACTCTGAAAATAATGTTAATTTTTCAAAAATCTTAGTTAAGCCTCTGTGCAGAGGTCTGAGCTATATACAGTCAAAATATTATTATAATAGAAGCATTTTTCACAAAAAGAGAATATTTTGAAAAAAAACGCTTATTTTAGTTTTTTGTCGAAATATTGTATTTAAATCATTTTTTTTTGTGTCAGAAAATGCCCTTAAAACAATTTTATGCAAGTATTTTAATATAAGTGACGCTAAATATCATGAAAATGATCCATTTATGCGCATTTTTAAAATCACGGTTCCGAACGTAGTCGGATACCTTAATTAATGTCAGCAATATGAGAAAAAATAAATAATGTCATCTGTTTTTTCTTACTTTTTATCAATTAATCATCCACTATAAGGATAAAATGTATTTTTCGAGAGATTTTAGCTATTTAGGGTCAATTAATTTATAAAATAACTTTGAAATTACCTTAAAATCTGGCGTATAGCACGCACCTACATTTTCAAGCTGCATTTTTCAATTTTTGCGTATACTCACCGTATAACGCACATCAGTTTCATTACGAAGGAATCGAAATGCACGTGGGCAGTGCCCTCATGTTTTGAAGTCATTTATTAGAGATATTATCCCAGGATTTGGAAAAAAATTGTATACTTCTAGAACTACTACCTTTAAGTTCATTAGGAATGTCATTTCTTTTAAATAGATAATATTCCGATCTACGTAGAAGTCAAAAAATTTTTATGGTAATTTATTTTTTATCGTTGAAGCTATCATTTTTATACCCGGCGTATAACGTTCATCAGTAAATTTCTATCTTATTTTTTGTGTTAAAAGGGCACGTTATAAGCCGAATTTTACGGTATTTATTTTTCACTTTAACGATCTATAATTAGTTTTTTCATGACATAATTAGGTAGAGTGTGAAATTTTTCAGCTATTATACACTTAAACTGACTGTCTAACTATTTCATAAAATACCTAGTTATTCTATGAAATAACTGAATTATACACTCTAACGGTAACAGAAAAATAATGTATTGAAAATTGAACGCAGATAGAGTTGTTGATATTTGTATCCAAATCACACAAACTCATGTTAAGAACAGCTCTTACTCCTACCATCAACCAGAATCCCTCGACACAAAGGTATAAGGCTATCTATTTGGAAGTGATCGTTCTCGCTTCATTACAGAACCAATCAGTGAAGTTGAACGAAAAGAGATATAGGGGATCCTCTCTGTCGACTACAATAGGAAGATAACATTAATGTACTCATTAAACAACAAGCTTTGAGTGAACCAATTGATTACCTGCGACAATTGTTAACAACCGGATAATTTCCTGACTTGTTAATGTAATACGCGATGCTTAACACGAGAATAAGGCTTAGAATGGATAATTCAAACACATCCCATTATATTTAATACACATTGGTAAAATTTCAAAATGAATAGTTCCATGTTCGATTCAAAGATATATTGGACAAGGTTGATTATAACAAGAATTATATATAAGCATTTGTGAATCAATATGAAACTGGGGGTGTTATGTGTAAAAATATATTCTTGATTCCGAACACCTATCAAAAAGTAGAACTGTGTTTCTACGATGTTTTATATAACAATTATAGTACAAATATCGTTACGCACAATAAAAGTAACCCACCCCTCCACCAGCGCTGTTGCACTGCATTTAATGTGGACTGCTTTCTATTTTTATATGTAACTTCAACAAATTCTTCTCTGTTCAATTTATTATGATGAGTGGATAATAGAGCTTTCTCTAAGGTTCCATGTAAATGTATGACCGTTACCGTTACCAATAAAAGTAGGCATCATGTGTATTATTCATATGATCGCTTCAGAATAGTCAACAGCTTAGTTATTTCCTTTTATAAATGAATATTGAATTGTTTCATATTTTTTAAAATGCCGCCCTTACAAACATTTGGTATAAGCAAATGATATTGAAAAAAACTAAATCTTACTGATTTTTAAAATTAAATAAATGCCCTAAGTTTGTCTAAGAACATTTGCTTTTAAAATAGGAATTTTTTGATAAAAAAAAATTACAATATTATAGTCCGATAAAATAACAACAACAACATTGTAGTCTGAAATAAAAAGGAAAAACACTGTATATGTGTTTTAAGTGCTATTTAAACATAGATATCACACATCTTACTTATAAAATAGTTACCATGCTGTGAAACTACATTGTGCAATCAAAAACAAGTTAACTTATTTTAAAATAATACAATAGAGCCTGTTTTGAGCGGAAAATAAGGGACCGCATAAAAAAAGACTCGAAAAAAATTCGAAAATTTCATACATATTACAAATAAATTCGTCGAAGTACTACAGAAATTTTTTTTATGTGGGGGAGAGGGACCGCATAAAAAAGTCGCATTTGAAAATACGCCAATCATTTACAAATTTATGAGAAAGTACTTCCATGACAAAATAAATAACTAAATTACACATGAAAACATTTTAAAAACATTTAGTTTCGCCTTTAATACATGGAAAAGTATACATAATTCACTGCTACTCATCGTAATCCAAAGCGCTCATCTTTTTGTGATGAATTAGTTCAAGATCGCTTTTGTCAACTGAAGATACAATTTCAAGTGATTTATTTTTTGGCACCATAAAGTACGAGATAAGTTTTTGTGATGAAGGTCGGTTGGTTAGTTGCTTGCAAATGTCACGATAACCAGATATACGTGATCGAAGCTCTTTATGAAATTTCATACTCCTTTCGGAATTGGTATCTATTTTAAGAAAATGCTTTTTCAATTTGTAGGAAAGCTGTATTCCTGCATATATTTTATCCGCTCTCAAAGAATCCGGGTTTTTTTTCTTCGTCTACATAATCTATCAAATTATTGATAATGCCACAGTCATTTAAAGTTTCATTTTCAATCAAGCGTGGGCTTTCTGCATTTTAAGAGGTAGCAACTCAACGTGCATTGTCTGGAGATTATTTATAACAATTGAAGAGAGTGCCTTAAAGTGTATATATATGCATTGTGTGCGTGTGTGTGTGTGTGTGTGTGTGTGTGTGTGTGTGTGTGTGTGTGTGTGTGTGTGTGTGTGTGTGTGTGTGTGTGTGTGTGTGTGTGTGTGTGTGTGTGTGTGTGTGTGTGTGTGTGTGTGTGTGTGTGTGTGTGTGTGCAGTTTTGCAACGTACACCCACACAACTCCGGGACTCTAGGGGGCCCAAGGCATGACTCACGCCTTGTACGTATTTACCTAATTTATAAAATATTAAAGTCACAATCTGACTTTGCAGGAGGGCCCTAACATTCTCTGTTACGTCACTTGTACATTGATAGAAAGTATTACATTGGTGCCAAAGCCGTTGAAATTCATATACCGCATGAAAAAGTATATCAACATAAAAAATCGCACAAAAATAAAATCGTACAAAACAAATGGCATAAAAAGGACCGCACAAAACAGATTCTATTGTATTTATGTTTAATTACCGTTTTTGTATTTTCGAAATACAAGCAATTCTTATAGCTGAAAGAAGTATTTTCAATGATAATTTAATGTTATCATTTTATATACTCCAAATTCTTGCACAGTAACTCAATTTTTTATATTTTACAATAAAATTTAAGAAATTTGTCATTATTTACTCTCAATGACCTACTTTTTAATCAACCATCGACAAAATCTTGAGATTTTTTTAGCCATCTGACTTTTCTGAAAATAAAAACGATGATAAAACCTTGACATTTGGCCGATTATACAAAATCCTATCGAATGATTAATTAAAACTTCTTAGAATATAGGAAAATCAGTAAAAAATGGATTAACATCTGTAGGAATTGATCTATAAAGACATTTTCCTTTTAGGCATAAAAAAATATTAAAGATTGATGTACTTTCACCGAATGGATAACAGTTCTAGACGAATAATCTCAACAGAATTCGTAGAAAAAGACACTTCTTGTGAGCAAATGATGCACACAATTCCAGAGAGATACAAGAGATATATTAAAATCTATGTTTTCTAATACATTAAAACATGTTTTTTTGTGTGGTAGATAGAGACCGCATAAATTGAAATAGCACAAACAAATATTCGAAAATTTCATAAATACTTAAATATAACAAACGAATTCGTCGACATTCAACAAATGAAAAATTTATGCGGTGAAGAGGGACCGCATACACTTGATGTTAATACAGTTTTTTCAAATATTAATTCATTAATTAAATTTAATTAATGAATAAATAGTAACAAACACAAATAAAAGTCAAACACCATATATAGAAATAAAGAACGGCTCTTTGTGTCCATGTAGCGCAATGGATAGATAGCGCGTTAGACTTCTAATAAAATGGTCATGGGTTCGAATCCGACGTGGGATGGCCTAATTTCTGACAATGGGATTTCTTTTTACTTTACTATTTTATTAGAATAATTAAATTTAATAAATGAATAAATAGAGTAAAAAATAAACAAACAAAATAGCTCAGCACCCTATATAGAAAGAAAAATGGAAAATTGCAAGGAAAATCGCTTTCTATTTTGTCACTTAATATTGTGATTCTGTCATACGTATATGCACAGTGCGGCAAATAAGTTTTAAGACTGTGCCCACAAAACGATATATAAACAAGAAATTAATTCATGTTTGTTTTTTTTTTACTAAAAGTAGGACCATCCGGCTACAATGAACTTGATATAGCAAATTAATAAGGAATAAAACGCCTGATGCAAATCACTTTGTGGAATGGTCTGCAAAGCATGCGTTGAAGCTAATTGTAAGGTCAAAATATCCTCAAAATAACACCCTTTTAATTTCGTTTTAAGTTTGAGAACAAGAGGTAGTCACAAGGTGTTAAATCAGGTGAATACAGTGGATGGTTCGACACACAGACATTATTTTTTGCCAAAAATCGACGAACAACAAGGAAGGTGTTACTGGATGCATTGTCGTGTAACAAACACCAACTGTTTTCAGTCCAATTTTCTGAACGAATGCAACGAATTCTGGCCATGAAACGCTTTAAAACAGCTAAGTAGTACTGACCTATAATTGCCTGTCCAACTAAAATAAATTATTTTTGAATAATCCCCCTAACTTTAAAAAAATGTAATAAGTTTTTTTTTGGGTTTTTTGATAAATTTCCTTTGTTTTTGGCTTAGGGGAATTTTCTGTTCCATTCCCACTTTGTGTTTTGTTTAAAGGTCATTTTGGGAAAACCCAGGTTTCATAAACCTTAAAAAATTTGGATTAAAAAATTTTTTTCCCGTGGTGAAATTTTCCTGCGGTACTTCTATTGTTTTTTTGTTCAGGGATAAAGGTTTATAACAAATTTAGCAAAACATTTTTGTTTTTCAAATCTTCATGCAGGATGGTTCGAATTTTTCCCGGTGTTTGAATCGCCATCATTCTTAATGACGCACAGGATCTTTACCACAAAATTTTTTTTCAAAAATTTTTAGGGTTCTAGAAAAAAATTGGTCTTCCAACGCTGGTCATCTTCTACCGCATCATTTCCCATCCAAAAACTTTTGGGCCAAAAAACTTTGACCCCACAAACAAAGTCACCGAAGTTTGTTCATAAGTTGTATTTTTTGGCACTTTAAAAGTTTTGTAAAATTTTGATTACAGTCTTCTCTCCCATCTTAAAAATCAACTTAAAAAAATTCCTTTGCAAGAACGCTCGTCATCTCTAGCTACTTAACCAAATGCCATAACTTGTTCACGGGCGCCAGACCATGGGCATTATGACGCATGCGCGTTTGCAGTCATGGCACCATTACAACCTGCGCTCTGGGACGAGTCTTAAAACTTATTTGACATACTGTGTACATACTATAATTCAAACCGGGCGCAACAGCCCAAGGGGCCAAAATTTTTGAGCCAAACAGTATACGTGCCCTTTGGGGGCTTATGGGCGTTCCGGTCAGGTGGTCAATCTGACGTTAAACCCACAGTTTGTAGTTCCCAAAATGCTTGGTACTCATTTATCGACCCAATAAACAGGTGAAAGGTGAGCCGGCCTTGCCTTCCCCGGGATTTGAACCCCGAATGTTTTTAATATTTATATTAATTGTAATTATTTGATAAAGAAGTAACTAAAATAAAAATTTTCTTTGTTGAAATAAGTAGGAGTTGACTATTCTTTTTATATTACTTATAAATTATATATCGTCATCAATAAAAATATATTTCTAGCAAGAAGCATATTCAACAACTCTGATAAAACTTTCATACAAGTAATATTTTACAAAAAGTAAAGCATCTATAGCCCATCATTTATACATTGCTGAATGTATAAAGTATATAAATTCATAAGTTAAATAATATTATTACACAAACGAAAAGGCAATAAAATAAAACCAAAAAGAAGTAAACAATAAAATTGGGTGAATTGCATTAAACTCTTAAATGCCCAAACCACTTATTTAGAAAGAAAAAAAAAAGAAACTTCACAAATGCTTATCAATTTACCAACAAAAATCTCTCATCTTTGAGTAATATTGAAAAAAAAATTTATTTGTTTTTTCTCATTCTTTTTCTTCGTCATTTTGGCGTTTAAAAATTTTTGGAAAATTCAATTTAAAAAATACCCAATTTTCCCCGCCCGGGTAATGCTAAAAAAATTTTTTTTTTTAAAAAACGTAAATTTTTTTAATCCAAAAGGTTTCCCAACGAACCCAAAGCAAAAAAAACCAGGCAAAGTAAGTTAGAAAATTTCAATAAATTTCCGGTTTAAAATTAAAACGAAAAAATTTTTTAAAAAGGCTTAATTTTTTTCAAAAATTTCCTCCATTAAAATTATTTTTTCCCGGGGGGAAGTTAAAATTTTAAAAAATTTTAAACCCAAATATTGTTTTATAAGGTGAAAGAAACCCCCAGTTTAAAAAAACCCAATTTAAAAAAAAAATAACATACAATTGTTAATGACCAAAAGTAATACAAGCAATATAAAAACAAAAAAAAGTAAGTCAATTCCCACTTAGGTCAACAAAGAAAAATTTTGTTTTAGTTACTTTTTATCAAGTAATTACAATTAATATAAATATGTATATACATATGACAGAATCACAAATTTAAGTGGCAATTAATTTTATTAATCTAGTTTTAATCAATCAATTTTTATTAATAATAATTAAATTACTGTATTGTCATCCAAAATAATAGAGCATATAAAATTTCAGCTCAAATGAGCGCTTTAAAATGTACTTTATTAACGATTGAAAATTTGAACAAGATATATATATAAGAGAGATTGTGAATTATTATAGGAATAGAAAATTTAGACCACAAAAATGCAAAAATTTAAAATAAGTAATTAGTTAATATTATAAAATACTAAACTAAGAACTGATTATTCTAATACATATATATTGGGAAAAATGTAATAAAATAAAATATAAGTATTATTCTTTAATTACAAAAGTGGCATAAACATGACCATGTCACGCACATACATATATATATATAATATATAACCAATAACAAACAATTATTATCACTGAAATTATTAATTATCAGGATAAATGGAAAAAGTTATTTACTAAAATGATTCCCGATAAAAAAATTAAAAAAATTGTTTTTAGAAAATATTTTTTAATAAAAGCAACAATACCCAAAAATTCCCAAATTAAAAAAACAATTTTAAGAATAAATAATTATAAAGATAGAAAAATTGTATTTAGCATCAATTACACAAAAGTAAATAAATGTAATGCATTAAATAAATAATGAAAAGTACCGTTTTAGTGAATTGAAAACACATAAACACAATCTGATTTAAAACACACCACATTTTAATTTCTTCGTGGCCTTCAATAGAATTTCAACAACTTATACAGCCTGAACTAGACGTATACTGCCGTAAAACGAATTACCAGGCACTTACGTTTCCTCTATTAAGTCTCAAATGAGTGAAATTTTGAAAACCCGTGGGTCATTAATAACATTTATTCGAGGGAGAAAAATTCCTGTTTCGAAAATAACGCACTTTCAAATGTATTCAAATGTGACTGAATTTACCAGTCTAACATGCTTTTTCTATTAAAGAAGGACATAACGTTACTTAAGAGATCGTGAATCAGTGACTGTCTTGGATGCCGGATATAAACTAAAATAAGTAAAATAAAAGAAATATATTTCTGTAAAGTCAATTCCTAATTATAGGTTTACAAAAAATAATTTTATTTTAGTTCATTAAATTTAAATAATGAATTAATATTTGAAAAAACTGTATTAACATCGTGTCATCCACTACAATATATATATATATATATATATTTGAACTTGAGGGCTCCATCTGTTGTAAATAGTTATAACTTCGTCAAAAATAACGCAGAATAAATTCAAAATTAAAAAATAAAATTCAATTAATGAATTAATATTTGAAAAAAACTGTATTTGGACTTCAGTGGATGAATAAAAGGTATTTTATTAACGATTGAAAATTTGAACAAGATATATATATGTCTGGTGAATTCCAATTTCTTCCTGCTTTAGCACTGTAGGTTCTAGTACTTCTTCACTTTTATTTTATATTACTATATATATATATAAATATATATATATAGTATATATATAATATATATATATATATTATATATATATAGTGAATTTATAATAAGTAAATTGAAAAACTTAGTGGTAGCAATAACGTGAATTTTTATAATAAAAAATTCAAAAAATTATGTACAATCATAGACTGAATTTTGAAATATGGATTTGGCTTTGTATGTCCCATAGGATACATAAAGGATGAAATATTGCACACACATATTGGGAAATTTTATGACTTTAATTCAACAGTAACATTTTAAAAGTAAGGTTTACATGTATGCATAATTATTTGATTTACATTGTAATTATATTTTTTTTGTTCAAAACTTAAACGATATGTATTTTAAAAAAATTCAACGACTAACACAAATGTTTGCTTTAAAATCAAAAATAAAATAATGAAAAATTCCGTTCATATTTGAAGAAAAGAATAATTATTTTTATTGCTCACAAAATAATCATCTAAAGAGAGTTTAACTCTAAGCAGTTCAAGGCAGTAAAATTAAATAAATATAAATATAACAAGTAATATAAAAAAAAATTTAAGTCAATTCCTACTTAGGTCAACAAAGAAAATTTTTATTTTAGTTACTTTTTATTAAATATGTACAATTAATATAAATATGTATATGCATATGACAGAATCACAATATTAAATGGCAAAGTAGAATGCAATTTTCCTTCTATATATAGTGTCTGGACTATTTTTTTTTGTTACTATTTATTCATTCATAAATCACATTCTCAAATATTAGACCATTGGATTAAATGTCCAACGCGCTATCCATTGCACTACAGAGGCAAAACAGAGGATTTTTCTTTTTATATATGAGGTTGGACTATTATTTGTGTGTGTGTGTTTGTTACTATTAATTAATTAATTAATTAAAAACACTCTGATAACATCACGTGTCATCCACTACAAGTTTAAAAATGTATTTGAACTTCAGTGGATGAATAAAATTATTTTATTAGCGATTGAAATGTGAACTATGCAATACAACAGTTTGAACAAGATATATATATACAGTCGAACCTCTATATAACGAACCTCTATATTGCGAATTTTTCTAATATAGTGAACTTTTTCCTGGAACCTTGAACATTTCACGATATTTTTCATAAAATAATCTTTCTATAGCGAAGTGCATTTTCTATGTAACCAACTTTTTTCTCTTGTGATTTAATTTTTTTTCTTTTTTAAAAAGTATTTCTGAAAAAATTTCTAGTTATTCTCTCTTTAAAACACATTTTAAGGTGGTCATAAATCATGAACTGGTTTTATTAGATCCTAACTCGCCTGTGAGCAATAGAGTTCTGGATGTTTCATCCAAGATGAACCTTTAAACCACATTGCCAGTTCACTAGAAACATCGATATCCTCTTTCACCCTCAGTGGAGTTGCCTCGTGTTCTAATTATAAAATCATGTATGTTTAATATTACGTGTATGCTTTAAATAATAAAATGTCCTTAAAATTCATTCATTTTAGTACAATATAATTTTCTTAATATTAAAAATACAGTGAATCCTTCGACATTCTTCGTTTTTGTTTTCCTTGCAGTTTTTCTTTTTTTCTTCCTTTTTTGATGGGTAAGATATATAAAATAAACATATATTAATTTTTAAAAAAATATGTGAATAATTACACATTTTAATATATAGTGTTTATGAATTTAAAAGTTGTTATATGTGGTTTATAAAGTATATTAAGAGATCAACCTCCATATAACGAATTTTCCATATAACGAACTTTTTTCAGGGATTTAGCGACTTTCTTATATAGAGATTCGACTGTATGTATATATATAAAGGGAGAGTGTGAACTAGGAATTAAAAAAGAACAAGTCAAATAATGTGTTATATATGCATACGTACATGAATATTTTCAGTCGTGGCAGATTTATTCTATTTATTTTCTGTGCTAATTTCATATCTATATTTGGAAGTATTTTTAATTTTAGAATCAGTTAAATAATATACCTGTACCCTATCGCATTTTTTTGCAGTTTATCATTTTTTTTATGTTTTGAAATCAGGAGTGTGATTAGCATGAAATTCTCATCACAGCCTGCAAGTAAATTTTCGCCAACTTGTATCTATTTTTAGCGGTTGTTGATCCTCATGCAAAATAAACTTTGTTTACAAATATATACCGACTCAAATATAGTGAACCTATTCTCTATACTGTAGAACGTCGCTTATCCAAACGTTTATTAGCTAGAGCATCAAATATCCGGACCATTTTTTTTTTATTTTGTCAAATACATGTACTGTATATGAATACGTTTTCGAACAGTGCAATGCTCAACAGTTGTTTCGAGTGAGGCCAAAAGTGACGGGAAAACCCAAGGTCAGCGATCTTTGGGGAATTTCAGTATTGTGATTTAGTAAACATATGCGGGGAATATTAGGTCAGTTTGTTTCTAAGTGAGGGGTGTATACGTGCTCTTTTGTTGAGTTGTGAAATGCTATGGCTTCGAATTTAAAGAAGCGCAACGTCTTGAACATGGAGACATAACTAAAAATGCGATGAAAAAGATGCAGAAACCTGAATGACATGCGATGCAGAAGACTGTGGATTTCGAATGCTAAATGATGACGAGATTGTGACTTCCGTGCAAGAAGAATCCGACCCTTTCTACGATGAAACTGATGAAGACGAGGACAACAACGAAAGTAGCAAGGGTCCTTCAAATGCTAACGCGTTTTCTGCGTCAGAGACAGCTATGGAGTGCTACGAACAACAATCACAGTGCTGACCTATTGAACTACTGCTGCTCAAGAGAATCAGAGACCTAGCAGCGAAAGAACGAAGATGTACAACGGTAGAGCTAAAAATAAGTGATTATTTTCCCCAATAAAAGTAAAATTGTGACATTTTGCACCTATTTTGTTTTTGCTTCTAGCACGTTTCCCGCATGGGATGAATTTCAATATTTGTACAGTGTCTGGTTTCATATACTGCATGAATCGTTTTCGGTTTTCGGTTATACGAACAATCGCGTATTCGAACGGTGTCCGGTCCCAATTGATTCGGATAAACGACGTTCTACTGTATTCGGTTTTCTGATTGTCTTGGCGAGTCGCAGAAAAATTCTTTTTAGGCCGCATGCGGCACGCAGGTCACTATTTTACCTTATCCTGTTTTATAATTCATACTTTTTTTTATCTCTAAACCAGCGTTTTTCTAACTGTGGAGTGCGCCCCCCCCCCAAAAAAGTGAGCTTGATAACTCTACAAGGGGATCGCGAGCATATTGAAAAGTCGAAAACAAAAGATTATTAAAAATTATTCATTTACTGAATGTAAACAATCAAAAACTTTCTGACATAATCAAAAATTAAATACACATTTACACTGATATAATACACTTATAAAAGTATCAGTACTACACGATGTATTTTATAATTAATTCAACAATACTAAGAACGAGTTTAATAATTACCAGTGACCCAGTGGGCGTATCATATATAAATTTGTATACAAAAATCAAAACTATCTTAATAATTCGATTGTTAAATATTAATTTCTTAACTGCTGATTAAAAAATACGTAATTCGCTCCCAATGCACCGTTTACGAAGACACGCGTATGTGATGTATTGGGGAATAAATATACAAAAGTAAATCCTTTGAACTTAGTAAATCCTTCGCAAGCAGCACTGTTAAGGTCCTTTTATTACATTCCAAAGTCATCGGAATAATTTTATGGATAGCGGTGCACAAAAAACTGTACTTCTGAAAGACGTATATATACGTACGGTGCAATTAACGTTTGACTGAGCGAAACGTTTATATAAGCCATTGGACCTTAAGATGTGAAAGTAGTTTTATAGCTTTAGTACCAAAGTATAGCATTATTGAATTCAATACATTGTTATTGTATAAAGGGGGCGATGAAAATTATGATTGAATATTGGGTCGCAAATATTAAAAGTTTGAGATGCACTGCTCTAAACTGTTAAATTTATAAGATTCTGAGAGGCGGAAGAAAAACCAAATGTTTACCCGATTCAGGGAGGAAACTGAAATTAAACAGGAGAAATGCATGTTCATAAATAAATTACTTAAAAGGGCAAATAAGTTTAATTTATTATATACAGAAATTTTGTCGTACTGTAAAATTATTCCAATGGAAATTCATAAATATTTTAGATAAATACGAGTATTATTAAAAAATTGGTATTAACAAAATTGGATTTATAATTGGATGTAAAACCATTTATTATTTTTCTACATGTCAACAATATAAATAAAAACTAAAAAACACATACTGTATATTAATATATAAACTATATATATTAATTGTTATAATCTCTTGCTAGTTCTATTCCGAAATGCTGAGTTAGTGTAAAAATGTAGTACAAAACACCCCACGTTTTTATCACAATCACACATTAATTTTCTCGTTAATATTATTTTTTTCTTAGATTAAGAATAATTTGTTTACATTTTAGTTCGATTCACTATAAAAGCGTGTTTTTTAGTTTTTTTTTTTAACTATAATTTATTTTTCATTTTTTAGTTCGACCTACAATAAAAGCCTTTTTTTTAGTTTTTAAATCTATCATTTATTCTTTGTTGAATTTATCCTTGAGTTTGATATTTGGAACCGGAATTATGTGGCTGTGTGTGTGTGCTGGAATTAGTCTTGCTCTTCAATGGATATTATTTAATGGATCTGAAGGGTAGTTATTCTCTCCAATTACGGGGCCTCGGATGAGACCCATATCGTTACATTTCAGATATCGTCTC
Source organism: Trichonephila inaurata madagascariensis (assembly GCA_019973955.1). Lineage (NCBI taxonomy): Eukaryota > Metazoa > Arthropoda > Arachnida > Araneae > Nephilidae > Trichonephila > Trichonephila inaurata. The sequence goes on along the minus strand of BMAV01021441.1, from coordinate 75,748 downwards.
TCTAGATACGAGTCTAACTAATAAAAGTATGTTAAGAAGGAATATTAAATGTCAAGCGTATTAGCACCTTTTTAACGTATTACTATAATGTTAATTCGTATCATCACTTCTAAACTTCTAAACGCATAAATGTATCTAATAAAATTTAAAAATATTTAGCAGTACGAACATAAATTATTTTTATTCGCATGCACAAGTCTTTTTAAAATTTTATTTCCATTTTCAGAAAAATGCACTCACCTTACCCTTTTTCACATAAATAACACTTATTTTGTTTTATTTGTATTAACCATAAGCCTAATTACAGTTTTAGGGTTGCTCCTTAGTCTTTTAAGCGCCAAATATGGAAATGGCAAGTGCAGTTAATCGCCAAATTTGAAGATGGTTTATGCAATTAGTCGCCAAATCTAGAAACGATGTAATAAATTATTCGCCAAATCTCGAAATCCTTAAAATCCTTATTTTGGAGGATCCTGATTAGGACAATGAAACAAAATTTTGAAATTATTGTATTATTATCGGTCCTTGACAAGTGTGCAAAATTTCGAATTAACATGGCCTTTTAAAGTGGGTAAAAATCGATTCCATTCCATACAAGTGAAACTTATAAAAGCGTGTTAAGAAACATTTTAAAGTACTAAATTAAAAATTATCCCAATATTCATAAAACTGAATAAACCAAATCTCATGCACTATACAGAGAAGTGTTTATTCAGTCAAAATGGATGCTCGCATCTTGCGTATTCCACAGAATGAAGGAATGAAGTACAACCAAATCACTCAATTTAATTTCAGGAATAGAAACGGGATAATTAAGGAAAGTTTTCGACAGTTCCAACTACCTCACAAGGAAGAAGGAAACTGAATCAATTACCTGCTACGTCCTGACCAGTTGTCCTTGTTACTAGTTGATGGAAATGCTACTGAGAATCGGACGCTTTAATTGTTCAAAACTCTTTCGAATGCTTTTGTGGATGTGTAGTTCCTAGCTTACCTTAGGATATCAATGAAGCTTCACTTGTTCAAATATATATTAAAACTATGAATGGGGAATTAATTCCTATTTTTGATGGATGAATAAAATATGTGAAATTTTTTTTTCTTCCTTTTCACAGATTTCGGTTGTATATATAATGATTAATATTTAAAATTATATTCTCTTTTCACGTTGTTTCAATTTTTTGCGTTTTCTGTTGTTAACGTAATTGAATTTGAAAAATAAATTATATTTTAAAAAAACTAAAAACACGCTTTTATATAAATCGAACCAAAAAGTAAAAAATAATTCTTAATATAATAATAAAATGATTAACAAAAAAATTAATGTCAAAGTGGTAAAAGTGTGGGGAGCTCGATATCAATTGTTGTAATTAATTTCTTATTAGTTCTATTCCAAAATGCATAGTTAATGTAAAAATGTAGTACAAAGCACCCCACATATTTTTACCACAATGACATTAATCTTTTGTAGTTGTTAATCATTTTATTCTTATATTAAGAATTATTTTTTACTTTTTAGTTCCATTAACTGTAAAAGCGTGTTTTTTAGTTTTATTTAAATTATAATTTATTTTTCATTTTTTAGTTCGATCTTCAATAACAGCGTATGTTTTTAGTTTTTTTAAACTATCATTTATTCATTGATGAAATAATCTTAAATGCGTCATTTTTTAAGAATATGGAATACACATTGGCGTTTTCGCTTAAGAATTGTAACTTAATACGAAAAGTGATGGTACTTTTCTGATCCTATTGAACAAGTTTTTAATTTTTTTTATTTATTTTTTTCTAGCTTAAGAGACTACGATGTCCTAAATATACAACAAAAATATGTTGTGTATTTTATTAATACAACAAAAAGGGATTAAATAAAAATATAGTTTAAAATGTGTACCATCTTTCAACATCGCCTACAATCTCATTCTGCAAATGAAGTTTCTAATAAATTTTGGTTGATGTTATAAGGAAAATAAAGTATTGTTTTCCTGTATCTTAATTTACTATTTAGTTGTGAAATAGTTAATTTATAGTAATCCTGATACACACACCATGGCTTTTAAATTTTTTAACAGTAAGAAAACAAACTCATCAGTTAAAAATATAAAGCTTGGAAATATTATTTAAAGGAAAAGATCAAGCAATAGATCCGTCTGATGTATTTTCTTTCGACTATATAAAATATTAAAAGTTAGAAATTAAGTTTAAAAAACTGTTTATAGAGAATGAAAGAAAGAAATGCTGAAGCCTACAGAAATTCATGAAACAGGCTTACTGTTTAACATGCATAAATATATATATATATATATATTTATATAGTATAATAAAATGATAACCGACAAAATTGCACTTTCTATAAGACAAAAACGAAAGAATTTAATTCTAAGAAACATAACAAGAAATAAATGGTGTAAAAGAATATTGTACTAAAAATGGAAAAAAAACCAGACAAAACAGGATAACAAATGGGTAGAGTTTAAAAACGAAGATACCAAAAGAGTCCTTGGACTATAATGGGACCCCTATTATGATTTCTAAAGTTGTTGCTGAATTAGACCAGCAAAATTAGGGTTAAGCACTGCTTTATGGATCCACCTTGTCCATACAGCAGAAATTTTTGACATAATAGAAAAAACAAAGCAATGTTGAAAAATTAGGCCTAAATCTATCACACGTGGATGGAACACCAGACAGAAAGGTAAAATGGAAGTATAGGTAGAGAGGATAGTAAGGTTTCTCTCAAAAACATGAATATTAAGAAAAGAATTCTATAGGAAAAACAGGATAAAAAACTTATATGTAAAAATTCAAACCATATATATATATATATATATATATCGAACTTACCAGAGACAACGGAGCGTCGTAATCCGAATCAAATATGAAAATCCTATTCCCAAACAACATTCCTCTAAATATACGAGAAAGAGTAACTTTAAATTTAGTTAAGAATTGAATACAAAAATTTCAAAATGCAAAAAGAATTCTGTGCCCTACAAGTACATCAAACTATAACATCTTGTTCGTTGCAAATATATTCGAAATTTTCTAACAAGCAAGCACCAATAAATATTTCGTCGCCAAGGACAGCATTTGATTTTAAATATACGTAAAAATGCTAAACAATGTTAAAAATACTTATATTCATACATGAAAAATGATACAGCAAGCACAGACTTCGATAATAGATATTTACATATCTTCTGTACACACAAATAGACTCAAATTTCTGTATAATGAAGTTGACTTTGATTTTGTCAACCAAGAATTTCTGTGACTAAATCCAGCTTTTATCGATTATTAGAAGCTTGTGTTTTGCATTTTCTTCCAAGAAAAATAAGTTCTCAAGAAGAAATATTTACATTGGCTCGTCTTTTTTCCATTCTTTCGTTAAAGAACAAAGCAAAAACAAATCTGTTCTGAATGTATTTTTGAGCTACATTTCTTTATACATTGACGCATACTTAGCTTTGAGTTATGCTTAAAGATCACGAAAGATGAAGTCGAACTAAATGACATTTTAAAAAATTGCTGGAAAGAAATACGATAGTGAAAGGAAGATAAGTAACGGGTTATTTGTTCTGCAAATTATGTTTTAGAAGTCGAGCTTCTTTTCTTTTGAGTTACCCCGAATTTTCGACCTTCAGTTCCTCTTAGGCTGCTGAAAGGTTTTTCCTCTTTCTCTAGCTCAGTCTAAAAACGTTTAAATTCCTCAGAAAATTATGTATTGTTTTGTTTTTTTTTTTACATGAGCGTTAACGTACTCGTATTTTAACTATTTTATTTCTCCCCTTTTGAGTCATAATCTAACAACGAGAAAGAAGAAAAAAACTTTTAATTTTAAATTTTATTTTTAATAAAATTTTCAAACATTTTGTGAAAATAAGTAATTTTTTGTCGTTATTTTCTGACAGAAAATACATAATTCAGTAAGTGTATTAAATGCAAGAGAATGTGTGTGTTATTCATTCCATTTCTATTTATCCTGCTATTTATCTAAATTTATTGATTTTTTGTTTTGTTTTTTGTTCTTTTTGAAGAACAACAGAGAAAAATGCATTTTTTAAAAGACAAGAAAGTAACAATAAACATGTAATATAAAAAAATATTTATTTCAATTCCTACTTCAGCTACCAAGGAAAACTTTTATTTTAGTTACTTTTTGTTAAATAGTTGCAATTAATATAAATATGTATATACATATGACAGAATCACTCTATTAAGTGATAAAATAGAAAGCGATTTTCCTTGCAATTTGTCATTTTCCTTTCTATATAGGGTGTTGGACTATTATTTTTGTTTGTTACTATTTATTCATTAATTAAATTTAATTAATATAATAAAATAGTATATAGTGAAAAAGAAATCATACATTCTCAGAAGCCATCCCAGGTTGGATTCGTCAACACGACCTTTGCATTAGGAGTTCAGCGCACTCTCCATTGTTCTATATATGGTGTTTCACTAATATTTTTATTTGTTACTATTTATTCCTAACTTAAATTTAATTAATGAAATAATATTTGAATTAACTGTATTAACATCAAGTATCACCCAGTACAAGTTTAAAAAATGTATTTGAATTTGAATGGATGAATAGCAAGTATTATTAACGATTGAAAATTTGAATAAGATATATATATCGTATGAATTCTCTACTAATGAGAGATGAACATTAATCAAACAAAACTGGGGAAAAATTGAGATTGTAAGAAACCAAACTTGGAATTATATATGAAAAATTAAAATTATAATAGGGTAAAGAATATAAAAAACGGATGCTATTGCTGACTTAGGACAGCTTATATATAAAATAATTTATATAAAAGTGGGATTGAACATGTTTTGTGGCCAGCCAAACTTTCCATTTATTTTTAAAAACATGACTTTAAAAAAAAAGGGATAAAATTCAAAACCATTACAAAAAAAAGGCCTTCCTAAAATTACTTAAAAAAATCAGAGCCCCCCTAAATATGAGCACAATAAATAAGTTATTGTCAGATTTACCCAAATCAAATTCAAAGCATGGGAATGGTTGAAATGTATTAACAAAAATGAAAAGAATAAAGTAAAATTTAAAAAGAAAATTTAAAATTTTCAAAACTTTGGCCCTTTGAGTTAATAATTAAAACATAATAATAAGTAATTTTTTTAACATTATAATATGGGGGAAATTATATCTGGGAAAAAAATGATAAATGTATAAAAATAAACTTTTATTTTTCTAAGGAATATTTAACCTCACTTTTTAAATTTTTTTTTATTCAAATAAATATTAAAAAAAATTAATTGGATATTTTAATTGAGCAATATTTGAAAAAATGTTTATATTTTTTTATTTTTTTTCTTTTTTTTGAAAAAAAAAATTTGTTGCGTTAATATAAAAAAAACCCTTTTTCCCCAAACCCAAATTTTTTTTTTGAAATTAAATCCTTTCTTTTCATAAATATTAGTAACTATATAGTTTACAAATTTTTGATATGCATATCAAGAAAATTTGCCTTATTGCTGTTTCTATTTGTCTGTATTAAATTAAGATATTGTATAATAAAAATTAGTGTTAGTTTTAAAATTATCTTGCTTACCAAAGATTATATATATATATAGGGAGAGTATGAACTAATAGTAAGAATTGAAAAAAACATGGGAAGAATATTGTTCTTATCAATATCAAACAAGACGGGAGATATTCAAACTGGTTAGTCATTTTTGGCTACTGTCCAACATTTGGACCAAAGGATCGGGTTATCGTACTAGAAAAAGAAGAAAAAGGACTCCATTAGCTAAGAGAGAGATTTTGGTGATGTTTGGATGAAAGAATAGTAGTACGAACGAGAAAAAAAAAAGAAATTAACAATCATAAATAACACCAAAATAGGTCAAGAGTGGGAATTCATTGCTGCAGGAAGCCAAATTAAAAATGGTTTCCCAAAAAAATTTTCTAATGCTAAAAAAATTTTTTTGAAAGGAATAGGGATTACTAAAAAATTTTAAATTAAAAAAAGGAAGTACCAGCACATATATTCCTTGCTTGTTTCGTTATAAAGTCCGTTTTCCTTTTTACATTAAACCAAATTTTTCAAGACCCTCGGTCCCTGAGACCAAATAAGACCCCACCTGCCACCATTAAAAATATAGATAGTATATTCTTAAACTAAAAGTAATCTAACACTCGTATAATCTGTAAAATAAAGGTGCATTACTCACAATCATACAAACCAGTGAGTTCAATTTTCGCATTTCGACTAAATGAGTAAGGATGGTGTATGATGATACGCCTAGGCCTAGCCATGGATGATAGTTATGACAAAATAATTCCTTCTTGCCAGTGTTGCAATTGTTGCGTTTTCGTTTTCGGTGAATATGTGAAAATAACTTTTTGGGAAAAAATTATTCTAATTTATCATGGGGTCAATCACCCCCCGAGCCCAAAACCTTGAGACCCCCTTCTACAAAAGGTTTTTAAAAATCAAAAGTAAAACTCAAAATTAAATTAAAAACTAAAAATCCTGATAAACGAAACAACCTCATGCAATTATTTAAGGTTTAACAAGAACGTTCCGGGTTACGTTATTTTAACACAACCGGTGTGTTTCGACCCCGGATAAAAAATGTAAAGTAATTGTTTTAAAAAAAAATTGAAGAACTACATAAGGGGGAAATTTTCAAGCTTTTTTATTTTTCGAATTATCATATCATGCCCCCTTTTTAATCAAAAACAACTGACGTTGGCTTATGTTTCGCGAAGTTGTTGGTTTCCCGTTTTTGAAAACATTTCGAGTCGCAAATCTGCCAAGAGCATTCTTTTGGGGTTCCCATTCTGTCCTTTAAAGCAGCAATTTTCAAAATTTTAAAGGAATATTTAATTTCTCGCATTTTCTTCGTTTTTTCCCAAAATTTCACGATCGGAAATTAAAAAGGCCCAATTCATTTTAGAAATCCGCAACAAATTAAAATCTCATGGGGGGTTTAAAAGACCTTTTCAAAAACCCATCATTTTGTGGTGTCTGCCGCCTGTTCGAAAATTTAATGATTTTTTATGAGCAATTGCTACATGAACGAAACCTTAGATAACAATTTTAGCATTTTGTTTCTTTTTCCTGTGAACTCAATAACATTGCATTCAAAGGGCAAAAAAATGGATAGGGCTTTGGGAAATTGGTTTTATTAATGTTTTTCAGTGAACTACATTTTTTATGAATGACAGCAAAAGAAAACTACCTTTTATGTCCAAAGGGGCCCAGCGGACTTTCTAATATATTTATTTAAAATCACTCCTTTAACCAGCCAAAAAATTTTATGTAATCAACAGGAAAAAAGATTAAAAATCATGAAAAAATATTAAATTCCCTGCAAAAATGCGGAAAGAACAAAGTAAACAAGCTCTGGTGTTTGACTGGACGGCTTCTAAAATTTTTAAAAATTTTGATTTAGCACTAATAATATTATATTATCCTACTTTAAAAAATTGAAAACAAACATTGCTATTCTTCTATAGCTACAATGTTTTAAATGCCAGCAGCCAAGAATTTAGAAAGATTTACAGAAATCTGAACTCAGATTTTAATCATCTGTCCAATAGTTTCTTCTTGAAAGACCAAAGGACACAGAAAGAAAACAGAATTTAGCTATGCAAAAGAAACGCGTCTCTTTGATGCATTCCTAGCACTCATAAATTTACGAATCGCTTAAATTATTAACAACAAAACAATCTCATACTCTGTTTACGCTATAGATCATGACAAATACAGAAATAAGGTTTCTATAATCCGTTTTGCTTTTTCATTGAATGTTAGAGTTAAAAATAAAAAATCAAGTACATTTTTAAAGGGTCGATACCCCTTTTAACACAATGTTTAAGATCTTTTTAATCTTTTCGGGGGAAATTTAAATGTAAAATTTCAAAATTTTTCTGTTTCTTATTACCATTTTATCCTGAAGTGAATTTTTTAAATTATTGTTTAATTTTTTTTAAAACAAATTTTTAGGCTTTGGGAGCTTCCCCGGGTTTAAAAAAATGGGAATTTTTCTTTTTATTTTTCAAAATGGGCTCATTAAATTGATTATTTTTAAAAATCATTTTGACACACTTCTAATTCATTACATTCAAAAATGTTATTCTAAAGACTATGCATTGGGGATTTTGTTCAAAGGCGTTTAGGTAAAATCTTAAACTTGCAAAAAACATATATTCTGATAATCTTTTAAAAATTTTAGCTATTTATTAAATTTACTTGTTTTAAAAAAAAAAATTTTATAAAAAAAGTTTTGTAATTCCTACTTGATCAACGAAAAATTTTTTTAGCTACTTTTTTAAATAGTCACAAATTTAAAATAAATCATAACGTTTGACGAAATTCAAAATTAAGTGGTAATTTTGTTTTATTAATTATCTTTAAAGTATGTATTTTTCCAAAAAAAATCTTAAAAATTTAGTTCAACTAATGCGTTAAAAATGAAAAAATTTTTTTTAATTTTATAATCGTAAAAAAAACCAATGTGTTTTAATTTTTTAAAATTTGCAGTAATTTTAAATTAATTAAATTTAAATGAACCCAAAACAATATGAATAGAAAAATTTTGGTTAAAAACTTAAAATGTTTTTTTAAAATTGAAAATTCCATAAATAAAATGAATAAATAAATATTTAGAGAATTGAGTAATAGGGTTGAAAAAAAAAAAACATTTAAATAATTTTTTCTTTTTTTTTTGTTTTGCCATTTTAAAATTTTTGAAATCATAAATTTTCCCGACTTTCAAAAAAATCATTAAAAAACATAAATTAATGAAATTTGCATTTCATTTTTATTACTTTCCTTTTAAAATTAAAAAGGGAAACCCAAGTAATTGTTTCCCAAATATTAATCGTTAAAAAAATTTTTTTTAATTCTATTTTAAATTTTTGCTTTTTTTTAATTTGCGTTGTGAAAACAGTTTAAAAAACTTAAAAGTTACAATAACCAAAAATTTAGTTTTTAAATTTAAGATTAAATAAGTAATAAAAAAAAATAAAACCGGTTTTTAAAAAAAAATTGACTTTTTAATTTCATTTGTCTAAATTCAGGATGTGTTAAAACATTTTTTTCCAACAAATTTCTAAATTAAGAAATTGTTACCGGGTTAAAAAGAATTGGGAATCAAAACAGAAAATTTCCATGTTACAATTTGTTTTCCAAAGATTTAAAAAGGTTGAATTTAAGCAAAAATTAAAATTAACTCTTATTTTTTGCTTTTTTATTGGTTGATGTTTATTTTTGAAAGTAAACAACAAAGAATCTGAATTCATAAATTATGAAACTTCATTTTGTTTTGAAGTTCCGTTGAAAGGTAAATTAAAAAATTTAGCTTGAACCTAGTATGAAAAGAATGCTACAGATGAATATTTATCACTATTTTAAAGCAATTTCAGTTGATACATATAACAGTTGGCAATGTTTCTGAAGCTTTTAAATAAAAAATTAAATATTTTAATCCTCTAAAAGTATTTGCTTTTTGATAAATAGGTTTTTGCCCTGCATGAGTTTCCAATTCACAAGTATAGAAAGGGGGAAAACATTTATGGCTCCTTAATCGTGAATTATTTTAAGTATTACCAATTAAATATTTTTTCGTTTATTTAATTTCTGTACTAAGTTGTCTTTCGTAAACTAAATGAAATACAGAAATGTTTTTAAAATGGCAAAGCGTATGAAAATGAGAAAATGCATGTTATTTAGGTATTATTTTTTATGAATGGGAAAATAAATCAAGATTGAGTAATCCTTTTGATATACAAAAAAAAATACGTAAAATTACTTAAAATTTATATTAAGATGTGTGATATACGTACAACTAACCAACAGTTTTAGTCAAAAATAATGGATTGCCCCCAAAATCTTAGCCCCTTTAGGATACTATGGATTATACTTATGTGGCTATATTGTTTTTAACCTACACTAAATTGTCATAAATATACATACAATATAAATTTTATAATTATAAACACTTAAGCTAGTTTGAAATATTTTTTCACAACATAACAAGTAAAAGATGTTAATTTTGGAGGAACAAAATTTTCCACTAATTGAGCGAAATTAACAAATTATTGTTTATTCAATTCCTACTATTAGCTCACAATCTCTATTTATTTATTTATCTTGTGGAATTTTCAATCGTTAATAAAGTACATTTTAAAGCGCTCAATTGAGCTGAAATTTTATATACAGGATTATTTTGGATAACAATACAATAATTTAATTATAATTAATAAAAATTAATGGATTAGAACTAATTATTTAAAGAATTACAAATACAGCCACGTTGGCATCATTTTTGGTGACTTGTGTCCAAACTTGAAAAGGTTTTTTTCTCACGTTTTAAAGCATTCAGTTGAACTGAAACTTTATATATACGATTGTTTTGGATGACAATACGATACTTTAATGATAATTAATAAAAATTAATTACCTCTTAATATTATGAAAAGATCATATGTATATACATATTTATATTAGTTGTAACTATTTAATAAAAAGTAGCTAAAAAAAAAAATTTTTCTTTGTTGATCAAAGTAGGAATTGACTTAATTTTTTTATTTTTATATTACTTGTTTAGGATAAAATTAGAAAGAAGAAAAGATACCCGACTTTAAAAGGTATTGTAAATAAAATAAAAGGTAGTCCTAAAAGACTAATTGTTTCTTTACCTTGCTATTTTATTATAAAAATATAAAAATCATATTCGATCACCTTACAAGGGGAAGGCATGACTAAGAAACTCAGTTCTTCATTTTAATATTTAATTAGAAAATAGGATTATTTTTTAAAAATATTATCAAATTGAAATAAGTTGAATAAGTAAAAGAAATACGTCAAAACAAACATTAAGCCTTTTATATAATATTAAAAACTTCTTATCATAAATTAGTCATCTTGAGCTACAAAGAACACACTTAGGCTAGTAATCAAGCATATTTTTTAGGGAAGGAGGCTAGGAATATATATATATATATATATAATATATATAATATTATATATATATATATATATATATATATATATATATTAATGATCGAGAATTGAATTCGTGATATAGGATTGGCCAATAGAATTATGGCTACAAAATTAGTCGAGTTGTCAATGGCTAAAAAATAAACGATGTTCAATATCTATGAGATATTATAGATGTAGTGAATTAGTGCATGAAAAATAAGATTTAAGTATAATCCTGGAGCAATAACTTATTACATGTTATGTTGAAGATAAAAGATCAAATGTGGGTGAATAACCTCAACAAATGAAATTTTACTTTAACCAGTTATTCGAGATAAGATTATTACAAGAACTCTTCTGTTTTTGTATAAAGTCGAGAAAAATTTTAGAATATTTAAGGGTCATTTTTTAGTTGAGTATGTACAGGTATTATCAAGTAATGATTTGAATTTTAAATAATTTGTGCCCCCCCCCCTTTAATTTTGATATTTTCCATTCAAAAAAAGACTTATCATTCATTGAAAATTTGTAATTTATAATATTCAACTTATTTATTTTTTCTTATATATTTCTTACTTGTAATAAAAGATTCTTATCATTCAAAAATTTATTTGATATGTATGAATAAAAAATATTCTATATTTTTCTTCTTTACACCGCTAACGATCCTCAGAAAATTGGAGTATCTATGTATTTTAGTGGATGTTTGTGTTTGATAGCTTATCCCACCGTTCAACTGTCACTATGTTGGCTTTCGGCTACAGCATATCAACTTCAGCACCGTTCAACCAATCGCTAAGTGGCCCACAGGGTCACCAAAAATGATGTGAACTTGGTTGTATCTCCAACATTTCGCTACGTTTCCATTGAATCGTCATTATAATGTAAGGAACAGCGTTACTTGCGAATATTACAGCTTTAACATAAATTAAATACAGCAGAAAATAATATTAACGTATTGCGCATCCAGGTATAAATTATTTACACTATTTTAAGCGTTCATTACACAAAATTTATAACATTATGTTACTCTTGCTGAGCAGAGATCAGTTTAGGTAAGGTGTTTTCAAAAATCGACCCACAACTGAGTTACGGGGGTGCTATAAATAAAAATCAAAAAAAAATTCTTCACAGCTATTAGACCTATAGACTTAATCAGCTATTATATATAGACCTATTTGAAATTCACGTAAAATTAACTCATTAAAATCTTCTTTATCCTTCAATCTGTATTGTTTAATTTTTCAACTCACCCGTGTGAAGAACGGGTATACCAGCTAGTATTATATAAAAATACAACGAAAATAATTTCAAAAATCACTAAATACTAGTAATAATTAATTTTGGAACGTTACCCCAAAATTCATGATTTTGAGTGCTTATAGCGCATGTGCGGAAAAACAACTTACAGCAACAACGTAAGCAGATAAAAATATTTTCTTTTTGAATGTTCTTTTCTTTTATAGTGAGTGTAAATAACAGATATTCCCAGTAATTTTCCAACTCCAATTTATTATTTTGAATATTAAGAAAGTATTTATTGTTTCCTGCATAAAACAATGAATGCGAGCTTAGTTTTTTACAATGCATCACAACTGATAGCTTTCCATTAGAAAACTGATTTACTGAAAAACCATTAAAACATAGGAAAATGCTTCAATGTTTTTACTAGATAGCATTACTATCTATTTAAATCATTCTTTCTACAAGGAATGTCAGCAATTTTTTAGACTTCCCCCCCCATAGTTATTTTTTCATAGTTACATATTTTTAATACACTAATCAAATATCCAGAAATAAACAATTGTTTCTAAAGTTAATGGTAATACATTTTTTATTCATTATTTATTTATCATTAGGTCTAATATATTTCTCTTCATATCAAAGTTTACATTTTGATTAAATAGCCAATCTCATTGCATTTACGCACATACTATGTTATAAAGGGTTCCAATGTATAAATATGTGTTCTGACTACGTTATACATTAGAATATATTTTTGACACTATCCCCCAAAGAATCATGATTATATCACTTTGTTGTTTCATTTGGATCAAATAATAAATGTTTATTATTTGCTTTAAAAAGCTTATTGTTTTTTTTTAATAATTATGTTTTTTTTAATATAGACTAAATGGAAAAGTATTCTGAAAAGTACCCAGCTCAAAAATGCTGTTTAAAAATAAGAATATTCTTCCAAGATGTGTAGTAAATAAGTAGAAAATAAAGATATATTAATTTCCCTGATTGAAAATATTGTTTATAAAGTAAGGGGGAGAGGGGAAGAGTAGGTAAGTAGAAAGCTCTGAAAAATTATTTTTCTCACGTACAACTTTGAGTTTTCTTACATGTTTATATGCTTTAAGCATGCTTGAATATTTTAAAAAGAACAAAAACAAAACAAAAAATTTTTAATGAAATAATCCTTTAAACCCCAAAACTGCTTTTAAATGTCTTGACTCTAATATTTTGCTATGAATGATCCTATTTTTCAATTCCTAATATTAGTTCACACTCTCCCTATATATATATATATAAATATATATATATCTTGTTCAAATTTTCAGTCGTTAATGATATACATTTTATTCATCCACTCAAGTTCAAATACATTTTTTTTTAAAATTGTTGTCGATGACACTTGATGCTAATACAGTTTTTTCAAATATTAATTCATTAATTAATGCATAAATACTAACGAACAAAAATAATAATCCAACACCCTATATAAAAAAGAAAATCGCTTGTTGTGTTCCTGTAGCGCAATGGATACCCTTTGACTTCTTATCCAAAAATTATGGGTTCGAATCTCACCTGGGATGGACTAATTTCTGAGAATGTGGTTTGTTTTTACAATACTATTTTTATTGGAATAATTAAATTTAATGAATGAATAAATATTAATAAACAAAAATAATAGTCCACCCTATATAGAAAGGAAAATGGAAAATCGCTTCCTATTTTGACAATTAATAGTGTGATTCTGTCATATGTATATACATATTTATATTAATTGTAATTATTTAACGAAAAGTAATTAAAATAAAAAATTTCTTTGTTTACCTAAGTAGGAAATAACTTTAAAAAAATTGTATTAAACTTGTTCATATTTCAAAGTAAAAAATGTACTTATTTTAAATAATTCAATAGTGCTATCACATTTTTATCACTATAAAGAAACGCACAATTATTTTTTTGAACATATAAAACCTGTTGATTTGTCTAGCATGAGGGCTGCTCAACACACATCATTGATTCCGACACTGTCGCCATCTATCGAAGCAAGTTTGAATTTCGATTCGTAATCGTAACCATGTAGTCATTGACAAGGATACAATGTGGAAATGCAACAAGCAAGCGTTTTGTAATGGATTTTAAATCTTAATATATCTTAAAGATCCTCTAATGTGGGACTGTATAGATATTTAATATTGATTTTAAATTGTGACCAGCAGCTGTAAAAATCGGTGCATTGATATATTTAAAGCTATAATATTTGTTTCTATATCGTTTCATTCATAAATTACTGAATACTAAATAAATATCAGATTTACACAAAAATAATCAAGTTTTATTTTTTTCAAGAAACCAAACCCGAATATATGTGTGTGTGTGTGTGAATTTTTATATTCTTTCTCATATTTCCCTTCTACAATTAAATGTGCCTTTAAAATGAAGTGGTCGCGGTAGCCTAGCGGTCAAGTAACGGACTCATGGCCGGCGTATTCATGAGTTCAATCCCAGTACCATTGAAGACCCGCCGTGTAGGAAGTGATGCACACATTAAATCTGTCGAGAGCTCAAACGTCCTTCCGTTGGTATGGTGTAGTAGTTAGGAGAGGAAGGTTTCATCTCAGGTGTCACCCTCGTCACACTTGACCGTGGTTCACAATTACGAGCTCCGTCGCCAAAAGCCTTCAAGTAGCTAAACAGTGCGACGTTAACACTCATTCACTCGCCTTTAAAATGAGTAAGGGAAAGGGAGAATTATATTATAAGACGTCGCACTATATAAAACAACACGAGAATGAATACCGAAGGATTTCTGAACCTCGGACAAGTAACGAGGACGGCACCTGAGATGACATCCCCTGGCACTCCTCATACCACGCAAAAAGGGGAGGGGGACTTTGTGGACAAAAATTTAACTTCCATCAGCCCCCTCTATGGCGGCGGATCTTCAGTGGCATCAGGAGTCGAACCCGCGACACGTCGGCCTCGAAATCGCGACCTTAACCTTTAGGCCTCTAACATGAGATAAAATGACTTTAAACTTTATCCCTGTTTCTCGAAATCTAGAACACAAAAGAAATAAGGAATTTTTATTTTTAGAGATTTTTTCATTATAAAAGTGAGTAAAAGGAACCGAGCAAGTAATATAAAAAAAAATTCTAGCCAATTCTTACTTAGGTCAACAAAGAAAAATTTTATTTAAGTTTCTTTTTATCAAATAATTACAATTAATATAAATATGTATATACATATGGCAGAATCACGAAATTAATAAAAATTAATTGCGAATTGTAATCATTAAAGTATCGTATTGTCATCCAAAGCAATCGTGTATGTTAAACTGAAAAAAAAAATAATAAACGAAAAACTGAAGGCTTTAAAACGTTAGAAAAAAAATCTAATTTTGTTCCAAGTTGCTAAAAACGAAGCCAACGTGACTGTATCTGTAATTATTTGAATATATATAATTAGTTTCAGTCAATTAATTTTAATTAATTACCATTAAAGTATGATATTGTCACCCCAAACAATCGTGGGTTTAAGTGTAGTATAGGGGCACTTGGTGCAGTCGTCATTTTGGGGAGGGCGACTAAAAGCGATCGCCAAGGTACTTTATTCGGAATTATTTATTATTTATTTTAGGATGAATTCCTCCCCACCATGACATTTAGACAAAAATCGCCAAATCTGAAGAAAAATCGCCAAATCCAAAGTAGTCCTCCTATACTACACTTGAGCCACAATCATGTATAGAAAATTTCAGCTCAAATGAGCGCTTTAAAATGCAGAAAAAAATTGTTTAAAGTTTGAACACAATGCACCGAAATGGTCGCTAAGTCCCCAAAAATAATGCCAACGGAGCTGTATGTGTAATTCTTTGAATAATTAGTTTTATTCAATTAATTTTTATTAATTATATTTAATTTATCGTTTTGTCATCCAAAATAATCGTGTTGGTATATAAAATTTCAGCTCAATTGAGATCTTTAAAATGTATTTAATTAACAATTGAAAATTTGAACAAGATATATATAGAGAGCTTGTGAACAAATAGTAGGAATTAAAAGAGAAATGGATCAAATCTAGAAAAAGGTTCACAGCTTTTTGTAGTGAAAAGTCTTGTTACGTTATTTTTTTCAGGAGTAAAGAAAGCAAAATGAAAATTATTATCCTTGTCCCATTATGAGTGTTATCGTTTATCACCAAGAAGAAGAAAAGAAAATTATTCAGAACCTTTGGACCTCCCTGGCTATTATCCAATATTTAAGCTAAAGTAACATTAGGTCTAAAAAAGTATCTCTTTTTAGCAGGGAATAGAGGGAGGAAAAACAATTTGCTGACTGAAAATCAAGCGTTATTTGGATGAAAGGATATAAGAAAATCAAGATAAAGAAAAATACGACCAAAGTGGGTCAAGAGCTGGAATACATGGTTTGGAGCAATTGAATTTAGTGGATAGATCTTCCTTCAGGACATTTTATTAAGCGATGAAAGCGCAAGATTTTAAAAAAGGCTCGGCCTCAATATTAGAAAATACTTTGGTAAGATTTAAAATATAACAAAAATTGAAGAAATGGAATGTATATTTTTTCCTATATATCTCTTCAAATGTGTCCTGTGAGATTTCTGTTCAGTGTACGTTCATTGAAGTTGAAGAATGACGGCGTCATCTTCTCTCAGTAAAATCTGCCCCCTCATTCTTTTCAATGGCTAAGAAAGATTTTTTTTTTTTAAGATGAATTTTACTTCATATATGTTTTTGTTTTTTTTAATTATGAGTACAATCTTAAAACAAGTAGTATAAAAAAGATTTTTAAGTCAATTCCTACTTAGATCAACAAAGAAAAATGTTATTTTAACTACTTTTTAATAAAGAGTTACAATTAATATAAATATGTATATACATATGACAGTATCACAACATTAAGGGGCAATTAACTGTTATTAATTATCTTTAAAGTATCGTATTGTCATCCAAAACAATCGTGCATATAAAATTTCAGTTCAAATGAATGCTTTAAAACGTGAGAAAAAAACATTTTCAAGGTTTGACGCAAATCACCAAAAGGGTCGCTAAGTCGCCAAAAATGATATCAACGTGACTTTTTCTTCTGATTATTGGTAATAGATAACAGTTGAGTAGCTACCATTTTATGAGTGGAACTAATTTTTAATTATCGTTCCTACCTAGCAAGCGAAAAATATTTGAAGAAAATAGATTGTTTCAAGACGATTGGGGAGTTGACTATTTTGTAGTGAAAAACAAGTATGGTTCAGTAATTGTTTGATTTGCACGAAAAAGTTATATTTAAAAATGCCAATAAACAGGAATAAAATTCAATGACACTTTTCCTCGAAGATATCTTTCAAGAGTTGATATATCTTGAATAATCTTTACAAGAGCAAAAAGTGTTTTGCTAGTGGTAATGTCACAGCGGTAACAAAGGCACCCTATGAAATTTGTTTATCTTTGTTAATCATGTGAAACCGTTTACTGATGCAGAAATTGTGAAAGAGTTATTGTTAAATGCTTCCAATTTAGAAAAATTTAGTGACAAAAATAAAAAAAATAAAATAATAATTAAAAAAAGCAAAATAGGAGTCTAAATATTTTGATCAATTGCTACATTTTAAGTTCCCTATGTTATATTGGTTTTAAAAGCATTTCTTCCCCATCCATTAATCCTCATGTCGCGGATCGCATGAAATAGCCATCATATGTTTGTGACCCACGTAAAATAGTTAACACATGTATGCGGCTCAGCAGAAGAAAAGGTTGAGTACCCCTGCTCAACATGGTGGGTTTTCAAAGTTACTAGGATTCGAACGCACACCTTGACGACGCCTGTCACGACTTTGCTACCTGAAATTATGGTGAAGGTCGTAAGTTCAACTGTGAAACTTACTTTTCTCTGTAAAAATAAAAAAGGAAAAATAATATACCTTAAATACCTTCGCTTGTTTTAAAAATAGAAAAGTAATTCTCTGAAAATTCAGCAAAAATCACACAATAATGGAAACTTTGCCTTTTCTTCAAAATCATACATCTAATAACTATTCCTTTCATAAAACCGTCTACTTCATTTAAAATATTCATCACATAGATCAAGGAATTTTGCCATACTTTTTAAATTCAACTAACCCTCAAAGTCCTAATATTGTATCATTTGGGAAATTTAAAGAGAATGAGGCATTATATTTAAAATATTGTCCTTCTCATTTGGTTGTGATAGAAAAAAAGAGCTTTTGTAAACTCTTCATAGCACTAGTGAGACATTGCTTAAAACATTAATTCACTATCTAAACTTTTGACTATGCACTCAGAAGTCTTAAGAAGGATTAATTATGAGCTATAAATTGCACACTGTTCAAGTTGCTTAGAAGATGGCTAGCGCTGTTTGACTTGCATACACAATAGAGTGTGGTAGTGGGACAGTGTCGAGTTATACAGGGGGAGACGACAAAAATAGTAAATTTAAAAATGGAATTTCCCCACGAATAGTGAAAATAGCATATCCACAAGGAATTTCATGTTCGATTTTAGACAGGATTAAGAGGGAGAGTTGCATTTTTATTAATAAATAAATATTGATATTACGTGTTTCTTGAAAGAAACAATTATGTGAATGTAAAAATATCTAGAAAGGTATAACGTTAAGTTAAAATTTTTAGAATACATACTTCTTTAAGCAAATCATAAATTGAGATTTAGATCCCCCAATCGATACTCCCTCTCTATAGAAGTATCGATCGAGTCTCCCCCTCTCTTTCTTCCAAAAAAATAACCAAAAAGAGAATATGTCATATTATATATACCATATTTACTCGAATCTAACCCACACTCTTTTTTCAACGTTAATGCTACTCAAAATCGGGTGCGGCTTAGAATTGAATGAAATAAAATTGTTGGACGGTGCTCTTAGAGCAATTTAAAGTTCATACATGTTTTAATACTGGTAAAAACTAATTATTCACTTCTTATTATATCTCATTTAAGATGTATTTAAATTTTGTATAACTGTATAGCGTGAAACCATTTTACACTATTTTTCATTTTGGTGCAACTCTTAGTCATAATATATATATATATATATATATATATATATATATAATACGACATCTTCTCCTGTTAGTTATATATACAAGACAGCTCACAGCCCAGTGATAGAGTCACGAATAACGAATGGCTTGACAAAAAAACGGAACACTCATTTCGCAATGCCATACTTAGCGTCTAGTACGCAATACAGTTTCGACCGCTACAGTCTGCTACCTAGTGATGGCAAAAGAAAAGGCATCTGTCAAGCATATACCAGTATGAGAGTTACATGAGAAAATTCTGTTCGCAGCAAAGCATCATTCTGTTCGATTTGTTCAACGCGCAAAGAGGCATGATTATTAGAGTTCACCAGGAAGAACGGCCGATCTGGCAACACTGGCGAAATAAAACATTGCACATGCGTAGCGGCAGGTGTTAAACACCTACCCCCATTGTTGATTCATTTGAGACATTTGTGTTCCGTGTAAGAACTTGTTTTACAAAGTGCTTGCTTTGTATGTTGGTTCTTAGCTGAGAACAGGGGAATGGATGAACAAAAGATAATTTTAAATCTTTTTTCCAAGCTTGGCAAGGCACTAAAAGAAACTTATGCGATGCTGGTACGTGTTTATGAAGATCAAGCACTTTCCATGAAGTATGAATACGCAGCAGATGAAAGCAGTGTGAAAAGCAGAGAAGTCTTTCTGGCAGCCTCCGTAGCGGATGACTGCCGATCTCCGTTAGTGACGAAAACATTAAGAAAGTGAGGAAATTAATCACTAAAGATCGTCAATTAACTGTGCGCATGATAGCTCATGAACTACAGATTAACCGGGAATCCGTACGACAAATCGTTACCCAGAATTTATGGAAGAGAAAAACGTATTATCGATATTGACGATGTTCCTACCATCCAGCAAAACGGGACGAGACTTTTGAACTCCATCCTAAAAGAAGACTTCTTACAAAGTTTTCAGGACATGTATAGCAGAACTCAGCGGTGCATAGTTATGAGAGGTGACCATTTCGAAAGACAATTAGGTAACTTTTGTTGATATTTCCTCTAAGTTAATGTTACAGGACTATTCACCGAACTTTTTTTACCAGAGGTTGAATTAAATATATATTTTATTTCTTTTCTCCATTTCTTTGAACAATTCATGACATATCTATTCAATCAATTTAACCCCCTGTTTTCTATCAAGCTGAATGGGAACTGTTATGTTTTCTGAGAACTGTAAACTTGACCAGGGTTTTTTAAAATATTTTGTTAAAATAATAACGATAAAGTAATATAATTCAAACTGAATTTTCTCGAATGGGAATAAGCTCTACAAATACATAATCCAGTCGAAAAATAAATCAAATCAGTTCAAAGACATAAAATAGTCCAACTACATGGCCGAAACATTCGAAAAATCTGTGTAACACAACAGAAAAGAAAGAACAACTTCACAAACATGCATTTCAGATTTACAGAACAAATAACCCGATATTTGTCTTCCCTGCGCCGTCGCATTTCTTTCCAAACAGTTTTTAAAAAGTCATTTATTTCGACTTCATTCATCTCTGGTGATCTTGAAGCCAAACTCAACATCCGAAATAGCAAGAACTCAAAAAGAATGTGGTGCAAAAATACATCCAGAATGTTGTTCCTCTCGTTTTTAGAGCTTTCTTTTAAAGGAAAGAGAAAGACTAACAAGTGTAAATATTTGTTCTGGAAGCTTACATTTCTTTGTAAAAAAGTGGATAAAAAATACTGGACAAGTATAGGCTTCTAATAATCGATAAAGGTCGAATTCTTCAATGTAAGTGTTAACTAGATAAAAATTCAACTTAGTAAACTGAATTTGGTCTCAGCAGATAAAAATATCTTCATCCGAATTGACGATTATTATAGTTTCATGAACAAAACTTATCCATTAAAAATATTTGTTAAAAAGAAAATTAGTTTAATATTCTTACATACTTTTCTTTAACTCGGAACATAATCATTTATGAGAACAAAAGACTTATTCACATTTATTGTTATTTTTTAAACGCATGTTATTTAATCTGATACATTTGAACAGTGCTAAAACTTTTGGGATATTTAAAAATTTGTATTTTATACTAATAAGTCATAAATTTGTTTTACGCATGTTTATAAAACAATACAAATAGCTAAAAAAATTTTAATAATTAATTTGATTTTAAATAAACCATTGTTGACAAGAAATACAGAGCCTTTTTTTTTCCAATTCCTACTATTAGTTCATTAACTATCTCTCTAAATATGTTGCTCAAATTTTCAATCATTAATAAAATCTATTTTAAAAAGCTCAGTTGAAATTTTATATACACGATTATTTTGAATGACAATACGATAATTTAATTATAACTAATAAAAATTAATTGATTAAACTAATTATTCAAAGAATTGCAGATACAGCGACGTTGACATCATTTTTGGCGAATGGTGTCAAAACATTAAAGGGTTTTTTTCTCGCATTTTAAAGCGCTCATTTGAGCTGAAATTTTCTTTATACGATTGCTTTGGGTGACAATAGAACAATGTAATTATAATTAATTAAAATTAATTGACTTAAACTAATTATTTAAAGAATGACACATTCATGTTGGCCTTATTTTTAGTGACTTGGGTCAAAACTTTAAAAGATTTTTTTTCTCACCTTTTAAAGGCATTCAGTTCAACTGAAATTTTATAGACACGATCGCTTTGAATGACAATACGAAACTTTAATGATAATTAATAAAAATTAATCGCCACTTAATATTGTGGTTATGTCATATGTATATACATATTTATATTTATTGTAATTATTTAATAAAAAGTAACTGAAATTTTTTTTTTTTCGTTGACTTAAGTAGGGATTGATTAAACATTTTTTTAAAAAATATATATTACTTATTCTTAGAATATCCTGTTCGTGAAACTTACTGTTAGGTATAAATATTATTATCTACGTTTATTAGAATGTTGCTTTGAAATGCCATTTGAAAGACACTTAAATCAAGCTCTTATCTAAAATACATTCATGATTCTTATTAATGTTATCAATAATATTTCTGTTCGATAGTCAATATGCTGAACAATTATAATTATCAATTTTAATCAATATTTTCCCTTCGATTCATTTATTCTTCACTATTTTTATTTTTACTTCCTTTTTTGTAAAATTAAATTTTTCTTTAAAAGTGGAAGATTTTTTTCTGATTTATTTAATGAAAATTCTTTTCTAAAATGTTTTCCTCATAACATAAATAGATCTAAAATTTAAAAGCAATGAATATTATTTATAATTTCGCAAAATAAGGGAAATTATATAAATAATAACTCGAAATATATTTTTCGAAAGGGTTTTTTTTTTAACAATATTTTTAAAAATAACACATTAAAAAAGGGGAAAATTAAATTTTTGGGATATGCATATTGTAGCGGTATCGATAACCCGTAACGCCTTGGACAGGGGATCACTTTTGTCTAGTGGTATTTGGGCTTACGGCCGAAGGTCTTGGTTCTGTCACCCGGGATTTTCCCTCCACATTAGTGACTTGGCTGAATAAAAAAAACCAAACTCCCGATCGTCGTGGCCCACCCCAAAAAGAGAAATAAAAAAGTCGCGGACCCACCGGCCAGTACAGCGTAAAAATTTGGACAAAAAAAGTCGTAAACCCCACTTGACGAAAACAACTCACACGCCACCAAACAATTATATTTTTCTTTCACCTATCCAGGTGGGTGAGGCAGCGGTATCTCTACAAAAGCCGAATAGCCTCCGAACAGGGTGATCACTTTGTCTAGGGTATGTTGGACTTAGGAAACCCGGGCGCGGGTTCTGTCCTCGGATTTTCACCCCCCATATGTAAAAATTAACTTCTTTAAAAATTGATGATCGAAATTATCTAACTCAATTATTTCATCAATTAAGCTATGTCTTTAATCTTGGAAAATCAGATTCTAAATTTTATATTTCAGCATTTACCAAACCTTACGAGTAATTTAAACAAATAATTTACATTAATTCTCTTACTCATTGAAATTATTTGATTACATCCGCTAAATTTTATTTATTCCTACATTTCACAGAATAGGAGCTTGCAGGGATTCAAACTAATTCTCACGTACATTTGTCTTTTTAAATAAGAAATGCTTATTGGACAGCAGATTTCAATCGTATTTAAATTAGAAATAAAACGTTATTTTCGTGCCACGAGCTGAGCGAATATATATGTTTATCAATCACCAGAGAGATGTAAATTTGAAGTGTGATGTGGAAAGCGAAAGTGCTTGGTAATTCATTTAATGAAGGATTTCATTATGAATAATATTCTAGTTCCATTGTGCTATTAAAATTTTATTGAAGGGCAGTGCTGTATCGATAAATCCATTGAAACTTATCAATTATGAAATGGTTGGATTGGATCTTTTTATTTTTTAGTTCCTTTTCATTGATAAATTAGTATTGGAAACCAACTTGTACCATTTTTATGAATGATTTTACTAATTGATATTTTTATCAGGAGT
Source organism: Trichonephila inaurata madagascariensis (assembly GCA_019973955.1). Lineage (NCBI taxonomy): Eukaryota > Metazoa > Arthropoda > Arachnida > Araneae > Nephilidae > Trichonephila > Trichonephila inaurata. Next base: position 51,981 of record BMAV01021441.1, on the reverse strand, counting down.
TATATATATACGCTTTATTTTCAACATTAAATTGCCCATTGAATATAAATATCGTGAAATCTATAATGCTACGATGAGTGAATTTGCCTAAACAGTATGAGTTATTTAAATTAATGGAAAGGCGCGAACATCGAAAATTGTTAAACATTGAATTGAAATTCTCATTTTTTTAAGGCGCAGTATTTTTGGCTCAAATGTTTTCATTATTATATCCAATGCATATATATTTGGAGTACGCTTCTGAAATATATCATGAAACACGCAAACACAGACCGGGAAGATAATATACTGAATTGCCTTAAGTCTAACTTAAATCTAAACAATATATAGAAGTATAACAAGCAATGGCATAGCTAGAGTTCTGAGTGTGGGCCACGTATCAAAACTCCTGCGGGGCTCTTTTTTAGAAACGAAAGCCCTCTTAGCGGTACTGTAGTTACACATGTAGGGGCCCCTGTAGCTTGGGGGCACCATATCACTGATACGGCTGATACGGTGGTATAGTTCCACCCCTGATAAGAAGACAATATGAACACACAGATAAATGGCTACAGTAAATTAGCAAACGCTTAGTCTTAGGAACTAAGAATGTAGGGTTAGAGTCACTCATTCCCTATATTTGCCTGTACATCTGAACTTAAAAAAAATGAGAAACTAATGTTTGAAAAATGTATTTGTTAGACCATATTTTGAAAAGTGTCGACTATACGGCGCTGGTCTGTAACGCAAACTTTTGTTTTTCTTATGTGTGAGAGCTGAGTGACTGGTGAGCTACCGTTTTGTACAGTTTTGTTAGCTGTAATTGAAGGGGACGGTTTATCTAATAATACAACCCTAAATTTAATCATACATGTTTTTCCGTGTTTTTTAATATCCGTGTCATCGCGTAATAAAGTTTTCTATTAGACATAAAAGGAGTTGTCTTTATCTGAATTAATGAACCACCAGATGTATCGCCATAAATTATTTCTAAAAATATAAAACAATAAATGGTAAAAAATAATTCATGTACAACGATGTTCTGGAACACTCCCGTTCAGTCGACTTCGACTTTCGCCTATTATTCTGCTTCGCAGAGGACACCTTTCCCTGTTTTATGTGGGCTGTCATGGTCCTTGGCATAGTGATCTTTGAAACACTCATAAGGTTAGCCCTTTTAAACACGTAAGCTCCAGCGATCATTCATTGAACTTTATTTTCAGAGGTTGTATATAATTTACTTTAAAATTCTATTGAATTATATTCAATTTAGATTTCATATTATAGTGAAACATTTAAATGGTTTTATAAATAGCTTAGTTTTACTACTTATGAGTATTAAAAAATGGATTTCAAATGCATCAAAATACGTTTTATTTAAAAGAAATGAAATACCTTGTGAATTTTAAGGGTTGTCGCTTTAGTTTGGGATAATATATCAAATAAATGACTTCAAAACATTACAGCATTACATACATACGTTTCAGTACTTCAGTAGAAAATTTAATGGAAAATTATATGGCAAATATATCCAAAAATTAAAAACGCAGTATTAAAGAATAGGCACTCGTTATACGCTGGATTCTGTGGTAGGTTTTGGAGTTTAAAAATGAGAAAATGAGAAAACAAACAAACAAAAATGTGTGTGCCACCTCTTATTAATATTTGATTAAGAAGTTTTTTTTTCGTTTTTAGTGACACACATTCCTTAATTTTACATCAAAATTAATTTTTAAAGTATAACATTATGAAACATCTTAATAAATAGTTTTAGTTTCAGTAATTGGTTAAGCATTTAGAGCAGGGGTAACAACCCAAATCACCTCGTGGCCACTTCGGAAGAACTTAACAATCCCACGGGCCGCATATAAAAATATATATCTTTATATTAGATTTGGATCCATTACAAACATTTGTTGGAGTGAAAATATAAAACAAACTGATATAATATTATTGTATTCATTATTGTTCATGTATACAAACATAGATAATATAATAATAATAATTTAATGATCAAATAATGCTTAATTTATTTAATTAGTGAGATACCTCTTTCTCAACTCTTTCAGTTTTGCAAGTTGATCTCTATGCATGTGTATTTGCGTATCGTAATTGATGTTTTTCGTGCATCAAGTTTGAGCACGATTTATGTTTGATAAATTTCATTTTCAAAATTAAAAAAAAAGGATTCGCAGTAACAAAAGTAACGTGATAAAATAATAACAATTATGGGATTTATTTTTTACGAAAAAAAAATTCTTTAAACAAAAAATATTGTACAAAATAGTCGAATTTTAAGTTGTAAAGAATCTCGCAGGCCGCAAAATTATTCAAGGCGGGCCGCGAGTTGGACACCCCTGATTTAGAGTATATGTTTCAGGCTACTTTGAATGCAATATCAAGGCACTATTTGTTTAACAATTCAAGTGTAAAATATGCATTCAAAAACTAGTCTTAAAACAATTGGCAGAAAAAAAGCAAAAAATGAGATTTTGATCATCTATTCAGAACACTATCGCCGAGAAACTAAGATGCCGACAAGAAAAACCGTTCATTTACATGTGAATTTCATTACAAAATCAATGAGGGAAATCGAACGAAATTGAGAGATAAGAGTCCCCTTTCTTATTGATAATCAGCACTCTTCATTTAAGTATTCATTAGACCGACTTAATGTGAATGAATCGATGGCTAGTGATATCAGTTAACAGCGAGATAATTTCGAGTTTTATAAATGCGATACACAACGACAATCACGAGAATAAGGCACAGGTAATCTTGTTTCCACTATTTATCTTCGAGAGGAATTAAGGCCCAGAGAACTGAGGATTTAGAATGTTTTGATAAAAGCTGTGTTTCTAGGTGGACTCTACACAGATTGTTGATGGTTTGGTATGTTAGGATTCTACCGATCAGGTATGCGGTTAAGTAGAGAGAAAATTGTATGTAAAACATAGGGTTACTGTTAAAGTAAAATTCAGAATGTGCATATACGTAAGACATTTAAATATTAGTAAATCATAGAGATATTAACGCTAGAACTGTGACGGGGCTTTACGAGCTTTTCAACTAATCCTCTTGGGGAATCTTTGGGGCCATCAATTGAGTTATTTAACAGCCAACCCTCTCAAGAAGAAACCTTGATATACAGATTAGTTAGTAGATATATAGTGCAGGCTTAGTAATCGAGAAGAAGAAGGAGAAAGGGAAGTTGAGTTGCTGAAACGCCTTGAGGTTATGGTAAAAATCTGAACTTAGACGCGTCGTTATAGAACGGGCTTTAGCTAATCAAATAAGTTAAGGAAGTTAGGATTCATAGGATAACTTTTCTTAAATTTAAGCGGTTAGGATTTCAGGCGCTTATTCACATAAGAATTAGAGCTGCGCTATATCACTCTTGATTTCTTCCCTAGAGTAAGATTGTCTTTGATTGTTATATTTGATAATAATAAACTGATTTTATTATGGCTATTTATCTATCACAGAACGTCCGTCGGTGTTAATTGGACACCGGAGCTTATTTAATTTGTTCTCCTTTCCCCCTTTTTGCAGGGAATTGGAAAATTTTTCGTGACTTCCAATCATTTTTTCGGGTAATTACTCAGAAAACGTTGTGTGGTTCTAGGTTAATTAGGAGAGATTTTACAACTAAATACACCTAGAACGTCCACTGGTGTCGTTTCGACACCAAGGCAATTTATCATTTTAAATAGCTGTGTGGTTCAACTAAAGATACAAAGTAGGTACCATTAAAATGTAGATACCATTAGCAAAACAAACTTCCCAAAGTACTGTCACACGTTTGTTTGACCTTGAATGCCGATTTATTGAGTTCACAGTGGAAATAAATCAATTATACTAGAATCGTTGATCTAAAAATTTCGTTAAATAGTACTTGCTTATCTGCTCATAAAAAATTATTATTCCATTTTCGAACTTAGTCAAAGCAGACACCCTGAAACGATGGATCTTAGAAAAGGTCTAAGACTTGATGAAATTACGAATTTGTTGCGAGATCTTTCTGAGAAGGAGAGAGAGAGAGAGAATGAGCTCTAATTAAGATTACGATGAAGACTTAAGATTGATTGAAAGTGACTGCGAAGAATCTGAAAAAAGTTCAGATAAAATTGATAATACTCTAATAAATTCTGATATATATATGTCGCTAAGGATGACACAGAATGCATACCGCATAATAATAATGCTCCTGGCAGATTTGAGACCTGAAATGTTTTGCGACAAAGCAGGATCCAACAAAATTCACGAAACATAATGTCAACGCAAGTTTTTTATGATATAAAGGTCCATAATATATGATTACATAAAATAATATTAAAAAATCTCAAAACTGAACCCTAATGAACAGTAATCCTGCAATTATTTAGCTAAAGCAATTACTTTTATATTTTATACCGTGGTGTCAAAATGACACCGGTAGACGTTTAAGGGTAATCGAGACCCCGGACTTTCAAATGTTAAAATACGAAGAATGAGTAAAACACAAGATCAAGTTCCATTGTTCAAATATTTGTTGCTACAACCTACAACATGAAGAACATTTTGTAGTTGTAAATATTCTGTCCAACATATTCACGTTTATCTCCGCACATGGTATCGTCAGAAGCGTTTTAACCCTTAAGCGGGAACAAAGCTAAAAGTTGAATAATTACCAGTGACCAGCGGATTTATCATGTATAAAATTATATACAAAAATTAATACTTATCTTGATAGTTTTCACCTTTCTTTCTTAATCCCTTAACTGCCGATTAAAAGTTATGCAATTCGTCCCCCCCCCAATGCCTTTGTTTTCCACTAGGCACGCGTAAGTGATACATTAGGGGGAGGGGAGGATAGAAAAGAAATAAATAGGCAAATCCTCTAAAATAAGTAAATCCTTTGTAAACGCTATCCAGTTCCTTTCATTGCATTATAAAGCGTTCAGTATAATTTTATGTATAGCAGTGCACAGAAAAGATTGTTCTTCAAAAAGACGTATATACACGCACGGGGCAATTAACACTTTGGTTGAGCGAGATGTTTATATACGTCGGGGGCACTTAAGAGTTTAAAGTCGTATTGTGTAGCTTTAGCGTCAAAGTAATGTTTATCGAATCCAATATATTGTTATTATATGAGAGGGGGAAGCGAGGAAAATTACGATTGAATATTGGGTTCCAAATATTGAAAGTTTGAGAAGCACTCCAATAATGTTCTTGGTATTATGTATTTACGAAACATTAAGGGTAACCGTAACACACAAAAATAGGGAAATAAGAATACAAGAAGTAAAAAAAAAATTTGCACAACGTTATATACTAAAAAAAATGACAAAACATTTTTTTGCCATGTTTTGAGTAAAAACTTCCTGTTAAAGTATCTAAAAGAATTCTCTAATAAAATAATTTTAAAGAAATGCATAAAAACGTTTTGAAAGGAACTATAGAAGTCCTCATTTCTGTTATTGTGAATATATTTAGTGATTTGAGTATTTCATTTTAACAAAATATTGAGTGTGTGGATCCTTTTCAACGAAATTTTTAACCAGGAAAATCCAACATGTACAGAATATTGCAAGTCAGCTGGTTGAATCCGGTACTTTTATATTTTTATAAAGAAAAGTAAGTTCCGAGAACAAATATTTGCTCTTGTTCGTCGTTTTTCTTTAAAGAATACTGGAAAAACGAATCTGACCTGGATGTACTTTTCAGCTACTTTATTTTTTTTTTCTTTCGTTTCGTGGTTTTGCATATATCTGACGGTGAGTTACGTAACGAAGAACGAATGAATTCGATCTGACGTTTTAAATAATTATTCAGAAAGAAGTGCGACGGCTAAAAGGAAGGTAAACATTGGATTATTTATTCTGTAGATCTGAAATGCATGTTTAAGTCGTAGTGTTTCTTACTACTCAACCGCTTTCGCTTTTAAGCAATTGATTCTATTTTTTTCTCACTTTCTCTTTCTATTAATTCCTTTGACTTCGAACGTTCGATTGTTTTAAAGCAAATATATATTTTAACACAGCCTGATAAAAATACTCCTTTTTCTTTTCAGAAAATGCCATTTTGAGAACTGTTAATCATTCTCATATTTAAGGTGTCAGAAACAGCAAAATTCTATTTTTATTTTTCGAAATTATCTTTTTTATTCTACATTGGTGATTATTGAAAAAACGCATGTCTTTTCCACTACAGCGCTACTTGTTGAAAATTGAGTTTTGCAGGGAAAGCTCGCTTTCCAGCATGAACTTGAATATAATTATGGCAACTCTGGAAAATGTGAGCAGGATTACCAGATTGCCGACTGTTTCGTCCTTGGCGATATATTTGACGAAAAATTATATCGCCAAGGAACTCTTAATATATCTTTTGAATCGACTTTTTTGAAAATTTCTATGACGCTATATAAGGGATCTTTACAATCGTCTTGTGCTTTGTCTGCGAAAAGACAGAGAAACTCTATGTGTCTAGGTTCCTGTTCCCAAATGCCGTTTCTGGAGCGTTCTAAAGCTTGTTTATAATAAGTGCGTTTTACCTCTACTCTAAATCAGTGATACTCAACCTGCGGCCTGCGAGCCACATGTGGCCCAGTGACCTTTTCTAAGTGGCTCAATTATGGCCCATTGCACTAAAAATTCAATTGTTTAAGAACAATTAAGAATTTAGCTGGAAATTTTATCAATAATGCAATCAAATCTATCAATTTTTCAATCAATTTGCTTTTTTTTATAGTAGAATGTGTTGTCATATATATACTAATCTGTTGTAGGGTCAGACAAAGTCAGACCAGATCAGTGAGACCTTTGACTTTAAAGAAGTCCGAAACTAGAAGTGGACTGCCATGGATACCTTCCCAGTTCAGTTCAAGGCAGTCCGAGATGTGCTGAGGTGAAGCCTGTTCTAGCTGGCATTCAGGCAAATAGGAAACCTCTTATTGCCTCCAGAAAATGTAAGACTTTTTAAATGCCCACTGGCAAGTCGGGATAGACAAATGTTGGACTGTCTGTCACAAGGAAGAGATAGTAGAATAAAAAAAAAAGAGGTTTGGTCATGGATGAAATGAAAACTACCCCATAACTCAACAAAAAAGCATAAAAGTAACTTTTTTGTTTGTGTTTGATAGAAGGTTTAGTAAAAGTATTTAAAGAAAGCTGAAAATGAGAGAGTTTTGATTTTTTTGATCAATTTAGTTTTGTCCAATGCTGCTTTGGTCTTATAGTAGTTCCCCCCCCCCACCCCATTATACTCATTTGGGGCCCACGTGAAATATATGTCATACGTATGCTGGCCGCGTGAAATACCTGTCATGTTTATGTGGCCCACCGGGAAAAAATGTTGAGTATCCTTGCTCTAAATAGTATGTTTTAATATTTCTTTATGTATATACGTCGATTTGTCTACCTGTAGTCGTTTGTCGTCTTTACCTGTTAATATAAATTTATTTTTCAGTTAATTGGAGTCATCAGCTGTTTTGCATTCACGTGAATTTGCAACATTATTTATCATCTCAACACTCCATTCTTCTACCGCGCAGTTATCGGAGAAAGTGAAACGTTGTTTTGCTTTACGCTTACCTTAAAGGTACACTTAATTTATATTAAGATGTTATTAGAATAATATTTTTACCTGTATTTATTCAAAGCACGTGAATTATGTTGAAATAAAATGCATAGAATTGCGATAAATAATTAGTTATGGATTATCTAGTAGAATTAAAAAAAAATTTTATTATAACATAAATTTATGAAAAATTATTAAAATTCGTTTTTGTATAATGCAATTCATATCACCTTCAAGTGCTCAAAAAAAAATTTTTTTTTCAAAAAAAACATGGTAAATATTTTTTACATTTTTTGCTTTTTTTTTTTTTCATACCATTTTGAGGGGGCAATTTTTTTCGTTGAAATTTTAAATTGCATTTCAAATCACAATTTCAACTTGCAAAAGAAATAAATATCTTTAAAAACCATTTTCAAACATTTGAATCTTATGGGAAACTAATATATATTTAAATTTTTGTTACAAAAGGAAACAAAATATATTGAAAAGATATATTTCAACTCTAAAATACAATTCATTCATAGTTTTAGTGTTTTTTTTTTAAATTCGTTAAGGCATATCAAATTTGTAAAAATTTCGAAAAGCTTTCTTTGATAGAGATACAGAACCGAAACACATCAAAAACAATCCAGCAGGCTTTCTTTACCAGCCTTTTGATATAAAAAATTCTTAGCACCCCCCCATTTCGAATCCACCTATTTTCCGAAAAAGAGAGAATAAAATAGGAAAACCGAGATTTTTGTTTTTAAATTTTAAAATGAATTCAATATCATAAAACGAGCAAGCAAATGAAAAAAAGGCAAGAAAAAGGATTATAAAATAAATTCTGTGCCTTCTTGAATGAAAAATTTTACCGCTTTTTTCCAAAGAAGAATAAAATAATAATAAAAGAAAAGGGAAGAATATTGGTCTAATCTCACCAATTGTTTGCTCCATTTTTTGAATTTTAAAAAGGGAAAAAACATGGAAGGCTCAAAAAACTTTTTTGTTTTTTGGTATTGTCCAACGTTTGATTAAAGCCGGGTTTTTTTTAAAAAGGAAAAAAAAAAGATAATTTTTTACTAAGTGAGGGGTCGAGGTTTTTTTGGAAAAAAGGGATAGAAAGGGAGAACAAAAAAAAAAGAAAAAAAAGCAACGGGAAGTGGTCGGGGAAAAGGGGGAATTTTATTGGTAAACTGAATTTGGCAGAAAAACTTTCCCCCAAAAAAGTGGGCGTTTTTTAATACCGTCATGCATCTGAAATTTCAAGTGTGGGTGTCAGTAAAAAGTTATTTGTTTGTATTTAACATAAAATATCTGTATTTCTTAATATTCGTGTTTCTCCGGAAATGCGTTTCAGGTTTTTTATTCCATCTAAATGAAATTGAGGAAAATGCTGATGTTGACCAGTAAAAAAGATCCAAAAAGTTAAAAAAGCCCCCAAATTCCGAAAGATTTTTTTTTGTATTTTATTGAATAGAGATATTTTTTCGCCCTTTTTAAAAAAACATACTTTTTTTTTTGTTTCAAACCCATTTTAGAGGCTGTTAAAAACCAAATTTTAAAAATTAAAAAAACCGGGAAAGGGGTTTTTTGGATTTCCCAGAAGGGGGCTTTTAAATTGCGCAAAATCTATCAAGGCGAGTCTGATAACTCACAATGTTACGAAGGTATTCCAATAAAATTTTTCGAATCTGATATTTATGGTATTTTCTTGTGTGAGAATGTTTTAAAATTTTTCTTATTGTATGAATACTTTTTGAGTTATGGCTTGTTATTTAAATAATGGTCTCATAAAGAATGTCACATTTCTTATAATGTTTATTTTTTTCCGCTCAAAAAATTTAAAAAAAAAACTTTAAAAATTTTTAAATAAAACTTTAAAAATTTTAAAAGAAATTTTCTGAAAAACCAAACCCAATTTGTTTCAGTAATACTTCTCCCAATATAATTTTTATTACTTTTTTTTAATTGCTTTGAAGTTTATCTAAAAATTTTTAAAAAAATTTCCTTATAAGTATGATTTTCGAAAAAGTTTGGAAATTTTTTTAAAATATTGTTATATTCAAATTTTTTTTAAATTTAAAGTAATAGTTTTTGTTTTTATTCGATTATGCCCCCAAACCCTGATTTTAAAAGGGATAAATGTATATTTTCATGATATTTTTGTTGGGCATTTTTGATTAGAATAAATTTTAAAATTGTTTTGGGGACCTTTTGAAAAAAAAAGATTTAAATCAATATTTTTTCTTTTAACTTAAAGGGGCTTTTTTTAAATGTTTTTTTGTAAAAAAGTCTTTTTGGGTTTAAAAAATTTTTGTTAAAAGTTTTAGGGCCTTGACAGAGGCTCAACTATGATTTTTTTAAAAATTTTGGAAAATTTTTTTCGTTCAAAAATTATTTGAAATAACCCCGGCGTTTTTTTTTCCCCCTTCTGTTTTCGTAAAACATGGATAAAAACCCACTTCCAAGTTATGATTTCAAAAAATTTTGTTGGCCCCTGTACGGAGGTCTTTAGCTGAATACAGGCAAAATATTAAACAATAGGGAAATATTTTTTACAAGAGGAGAAAAATTTGGAAAAAAAGGGTTTTTCTGCCCCTTTTGCCAAAATATTGTATTTAAATATTTTTTTTTTTTGTCATAATGTTCCTTTTTAAAAAAATTTATACATGTATTCTAAAACTAAGGATTTAAATATCATAAATATTATCCATTTAACGCTTTTGCAAAATCACGGTTCCAAACGTAGTCGGATACCTTAAAATTTAAAAAATATATATTTTTCCTTCCCTTCGTATCTACTTTCTGTACATCATACATTCTATAGTTTACAAATGAAGAGGATAAAAAAATTTCATTCTCTTACTATTCGGATTGCAAAAGTTCCAAATACTTCAGCAGGTGAACAACACACTATTTATTTTTCACTTACCGGCATTATATGTCGGTGTTTATCATTAACGGAGAAGGTAAAGGTAGCAAAGGCGAAAACAAAAGCAAAGACGAAGTTTTTATTGAAAACAAGCTATTTCCCTAAAGTATAAAAGCATTCTAAAGCCGTTAAAATGTTTAATTTCTTGAAGACTCTAATGAACTTTTAAAAATATTTATGCCTTTTTACTAACAAAACGGCTCATTAACAGTTTTCTTGATACATCTTGTAGCGAGCTTAAATTCGGCCCATTGTGAGAGCAACCGCGCGAAAAAAAGTAAAAAAGAAAAAAAAAATTAAAAATCAATTTTTTCCCTTTGATCAACAAAGAAAAATTTTTTTTTTACCTACTTTTTTTTAAATAGGGTTCAATTTTTATAAATATGTTTCTTCTGACCGGAATCAAAAAAATTTTTTGGGTAATTAATTTTTTTTAATTATTTAAAGATTTTATTGTCATCCAAAAAAAATCGTTCTATAAACATTCTTTCAATTGAATGCTTTAAAACGGGAAAAAAACCTTTTTAAGTCGCCAAAATCATCGCAAAACACCAACGTGGCGGTATTTTAATTTTTAAAAAATTATTTTAATCAAAATGTTTATTTAAATTTTAATTAAATTATTGTATTGTCATCCAAACTAACCATGTAATTTTATAAAAAATTTTAGCCCCAATTTTAGCCTTTTTTTTAAAATTTTTTATTTTATTAAAGGGGAATTGTAGGGAAATTTAACAAATTATGAATAACGAATATTAACACATATAATAATAATTGTATTTTTATATTATATTATTAATAAAATAATTCAAATGCAATGAAAATGGCTAAATTTTTAAAGAAATCGAATTAAAATCGTCTAAAAATATAATAGGGTTACCACGGAAAAAATCAATAAAGATTAATTTTAATATACGTTATCGCCATGGTAACCACATCGCCAGACGATAAAAATATCAAGGTAACCATACTGTAATGATATCACCCATCTTGGCGAACATAAATAACAACTTGGCACGTGCCCCGTGATATCAAACTAGCACTGCATTCAATACATTGTTAATATACAGGGGCAATGAGGTGCGGTGAAAACAATGAGTGAAAATTGGAACGCATATATTGAAAGTGTGAGAATCACTGGTCTAACGTCATCATTAAAACACATAAAATTGCCAATCACTACTTGATTTATGAAGTAAACAACTAGCTTCACGTGAAAAATGCAACTTTGGGAAAAAGGTTATGACGAACGTCCACTGGTCACATTGATTAGAATCTGAAAAATAAATTTGTAACTCCTCAAAAGAAGGTGGTACTTAAAATTTGAATGTCAAACTATGATTACATTGGTTAAATTAATTGTACCCTTTTAATCAGTGCTTTAAAAAGAACAGACCAATAAAATTTAATTAAAGCAGTAAGGAAGGCGATACGCGTTAAAAAACAAAAGTCAATCTGTGAGAATATTGTGGTTAAAAGAATTTTGCTTTACATTCAATGTGAGAATTTTGATTTGAATCTGAACACTAAAATTGTAAGATCGTCTAAGAGAAGGCGGTACTTTAAAAATAGAGGTCGATCAATGGTTATATGGTTTAAATGTATCGAAACTTCCGTCCAATCAGCGCGTTCATTAGAATCAATTAAGCAATTAAACTTAACTAAGTAAAGAAGGCGGTACTTTAAAAAATAAACCAATATACGATGACATTGAATAAAATAATGGGATTTACACCCAATCAACGCCTTGTTGCAAAATTTCAGCAATAAAATCATCAAATCCCCTAAATAAGGCGGAGCGTTGAATGCAATAGCCTAACTATGACTGCAATGGTTAAATTAGTTATGACTTACATCCAATCAGCTCTGTCATCAAAATCTGAGCAATAAAATTTAATCACATGAAAAAGGCGGTACTTTGAAAATAAATTTCAAAAAATGATGTTGAGTAAAATAATTATGACCTTCCTCCCACCAATAATTTGTTGAGCTATTACAGCAGTAAATTTATTAAATTATTGAAAGAAGGCGTTGCTTCAAAAGGAAAGGATTAACTATTGTGTGTGTGTGTTACATTGGTTAATTTACTGAGATTTTCATCTAATCAGAGGTTACATTTGAATCTGAACAGTAAAATTTAATTAGTGCTCTAAAGAAGGTGATACTTTACAAGCGTAAGGGAATCTAGGGTTCCATTGGTTAAATTAAATGCGGATTTTATCCAATCAGCTCTGCAATTGGTATCGGTAATATTATTGGTGCTATACAGAATGTGGTATTTTAAAAATAAAAGCCTCTCTGTTCTGACATTTGCGATTTACATCCAACTAACGCTTTTTTGAGCAATTTCTACAGTAAAATTATGAAATTATTCCAAGAAGGTGGTACTTTGCAAGTAAAGGTCTAACTATGGTTGGATTGGTTAAATGTATTGATACTTATATACACCCAATTATAGCGCTTTCATGAGAATAAGAGCAATACAATTTTAAATAATGTTCTAAAGAAGGCGGTACTTTAAAAATGAGAGGAAATCAAGGGTTTCATTGGTTAAATAAAATATGGATTTAATCCAATCAGCTTTATCATTAGTATCTGGGGAAATAGAAATTTAAAAATATATAAGGAATGCTTTAATTTAAAGATAAAGTCGATATTTGTTTATATATATTGATTTAAATAATTGTGACTTCTATTCAATGGATGTATCTTGTATGATCCATTGAAGGCTGAACAAAAGTGCTACACACGTTTTGGTTATGATGGTTGTCTACGTTGTTAAATGCGCACATTAAATTGTGTACTCTGTGTTGATTATGTGTCAAAATCTGTAAAGATGTCCGGCATGTCATTTTTATTTAGCACATGTTTATGGAGATCAGGTTTTTGCCCACAGTTAATTTCTTAGAGCATTTTTCAATAGAATTTACAGTTTAGAGCATTTTACATAAAATCCTTATTGAACAGGCACTCAAAACTTTCTTTGCGTTTTGTATCCTGAGTATAATTTTGATTTGTTCATTTGTTATTTTTTTAACCCTTGATTTAAATATCCAAAATGTTTTTATTTTTATTTATTTATTTATTTGTTTTTTTAATGGGATTGCTGATTGGTATTTTAATATTGCTGACCTTGTACATTCTCCTTGAGTTGGAATGTATTTTTAATGAGGCACTATATAGGTGGTATACCAATCACCACCAGTGAATTTAAAGCCCAGTTTCCTTCCCAGAGGGCACCAGTGCTCTGAGGATGCAGAAACAGTACTAGAAATTCAATTTTCCCGTGAGCACACAAGCCAATGAGGCATTCAAGGGATATCTAACATACCGCATGATCATACGACAGGGACACTGTCGATATTTTTTGCATCATGAAAATTCACCAACTTGGGCCGGGGTTAACCCACAAACTTGGGCATACAAGGCCAGCATCAAACCAACTAAGAAAACCAGGCGACATATAAAAAATATCATATTTACTATTTAATAAGATATCTACTTGAATATATTGATGTGATATACGCTAATGTGCTGATAACACAGGGTTACAATGAAAAAAATACAAAACCATTGATAGCTGAAAATGTATTTTTGGGGCTGATTTCAGAAATAATAATAAAAATTTTCCATCACGTCATGTTTATTTATTTATTTATTTTATTTATTTATTTGAATTATTTCATTTTTCTTGGATTTGTATGCACGTATATACTTAATAAATATGTTTTTTTGTTCAGTTGAGGTATGCAAAAAGCATTTTTGTTGTTATTTAATTTTCAATTCGTAAAATTAACTCATTAAAAACTTTTTTTGTCCTTCAATGTGTATTGTTTAATTTTTCAAAGCATCCGTGTGAAGAACGGGTATACCAGATAGTCATAAACATATAAAGAAATGCAGATGTATGGGTTATCCAGACTTGGCGCTGATTTCTATGTTCTCTACACTTCTCTATATTATGTATTTCTATGTATCTCTACATTTTATGTTAAGATACGTTCGATAAACCAAAATAAAATTCTCAAAGAAATAGCTAAATCTAACACTAACAACATTTTTCCGTTATATTTTTATTGAATTCGTGATTCACTTAACTTTAAACTGTGACCTTCATTTACTCTCATGGTTTCTTTATAAAATAAATTCTCAAATCAAACAATTTATTAAAAGTATTTCCCCTTGAAGATTAAAAGTAGAACCCGAAACGAACCTGTTACGAACTAATCAAACAAGCATCATGATCGAAATTTTTGACTGAAAAAATTCATTAAATAAGTTACGGATTTAAAAACTCAATTTAATGAAATCACGGATTTAATTTCTAATAGATAAAACGTAAGGCATGTCTCATTCTAAATAATAGATGGTTAAAGAATCCTTACAAATTAGAGCACCTAAATAATGTTGCGGAGATCGGGGTACGAGGACTTTATATTATCAGTCTCAAGAGCAATACAGTTATTCAGGCTGCAATGTAAAATTTGCAAAATAAATCCTTGAAGGTCTTAAAATCTTCTTAAGCCCTCTAACACAACTATCAGTGTTTAGAAATACAAATACGTAATATATTCAAAAGCAATCGCTCGATCTATTCAAAAACCGAAGTAATAACTAATCGCTGGCTTCAACGTTCAAGACGATACTAATCAACTGCAGGAACCGGCTCCTATTCATAGTCTGCAAGGAGTTCTCTCGAAAGATCCGTTTGCGTTACAAATCGTAAATTAGTACATTTCGCCAGTAATTTCCAAAAACATCCATATTATCACCAAGTCACCGAAAATGGTCGCTATAATGGTCACCAAAAACGATGGCAATTTTACACTACCACCAACATTTCGCCAGGCTACCAGTGAATCGCCATTATGATGTTATAAGTTACTAATATTTCAATTTTAACATAAAATACATACAGAAGAAAGTAATATTAACGTATTAAACATCCCGATATAAATTATTTACGCTACTTTAAGCATCTATTACACTATTTTAAGCATTTATAACATCTGATCAATATATTCGCCTACTAACCTTTCTGCCGGAAGACCAATGGTCCAGCTGGAAGAAAGGATAACATCCGTTTAAATAAAGATGTTGGCTTCATTATTCTATCAATCAGTGAAGTCGAACGAAAGGGAGAGATAAGGGTCGTCTTTGTCAATGATAATCGGGAGGTGTCATTCAAATATTTATTAGATGACATTCTTGTGAACAAGTAATAGTTCTTGATGATTATCATGATAATGCCGTGTCTTATTAATGCGTACACAACGACAAATATTAATCTTGTATTGGCTCATTATCTAGTGTTAATTCAAATTTCCTGGAGTTCAAGATCTATATACTATTGATCAGATTAACGTTAACTAAAAGCCGAGGATAGGAGTTTGGAAAGGCGGAACTTTGCTGATAAGGTTTTCGAGATTTAATCGTAAATGTAAATGAAGTATTATCATTGAGTATACCAAATTATTTCCTAATTAGCTAGACAAGCCGTTACCTACTATTAAAAGTGTACGGATTAAAGCCTGAAATACTGCGGCAAACAATGCGACATTTCGAAGTAAATTTCCCAAAAATGAAGCTTATTAATAACTTTTAACTGAAAAGTCCATACATTTTTATTTCATATCCTCGTGAAAGATTTCATTTTTATATTCTAAATAGTTATTTTTTTATTCAAAATACAAGAAAAGAAAAGTAAAAAAATCAGAATCTACACATCTTACGAGAATCCTATTAAGAAAAAATTTATTTATTTTAGCATATTACCATTCACTTTTTCAATTCCTACTATTAATTCTCAATATCTCTCTCTCTCTCTCTCTCTCTCTCTATATATATATATATATATATATATATATATATATATATATATATCTTATTCAAATTTTCAATCGTTAATAAAATACTTTCTATACATCCATTCTAGTTCAAAATTTTTTTAAACTTGTACTGGATGACACGAGTTATTGCACTTTGATATTGCATTTCTATGACAAGTATCAGAAAAACACCGAAAAAAAAGTAAAAAAAAAAATTAATTGCGGAATTATCCTTTTTGAAGCGTTCCTCTATCAAATGAGCTTAATTGCAACGCATTTTCTTTTCCGTCCGTTTGGGTCATTTTTTTTGTCTTCCTCAAATTCTTACCAAACATAGTTTTTCTTACACAGAATTCAATGCGAATCACGTATATGTATGGCGCTTGTAGAAGATCTAATTAGTTCAACAGTTATGCCCAACTGTTTCTTTGAAATTCTTTCAATAATCTGTTTCAGTGACATGCCCACCACCTTTTCTTTTTTACCCTAGAAACTTACCAAAGTGACCCATTTCACTCGAAATTTGACCAGGAATCTAAATCTGGTCTCCGTTTGACGAAATTTCTTTAACATTTTTTTAAAAATGAAACACCTTCTTGAAAAAACCGACCTATTTGCTTTAAAGCCAACTTACCGACCGATTTTAAAAAACCGGGTGTCATTCGAACCGGAAGGCGTTCCCAAACACAAAGAACCTAAAGACATTACTCTGCGATTATTACAACTCGAGTTATTGAACTTTGGTAATGCATTTCTATAACAAGTATCGAAACACCGGGAAAAAAAGTAAAAAAGTTTTAATTGCGGTATTATCTTTTTGGAAGCGTTCGTCTTTCAAATGGGCTTAATTGCTAAGCATTTCTCTTTTCCGTGCGTTTAAGACATATTTTTGTCTTCCTCAAATTCTTACCAAACTTAGATTTTCATGCACAGAATTCAACGCTGATCACGAATATGTGTGGCGCTTGTCGAAATTCTAATTAGTTCAAAAATATGCCCAACTGTTTCTTTCAAATGCATCCCCACTTTCAATAGTCTGTTTCAGTGACCTGCCCACCACTATTTTTTTTTACCCTAGAAACTTACCAAAGTGACCCATTTTACTCGAAATTTGACCAGGAATTTAAATCTGGTCGCCGTTTCACGAAATTCCTTGCACTTGTTTTTAAAAATGAAACACCTTCTTGAAAAAACCGACCTATTTGATATGAAAGCCAACTTACCGACCAAATTTAAAAAACCGGCCAATTCTCACCAAACTTAGTTTTTCTTACACAGAATACCACGCTAATCATGAATATGTATGGCGCTTGTCGAAGTTCCAATTAGTTCAAAAGCTATGCCCAACTGTTTCTTTGAAATTCTTTCAATAGTCTGTTTCAGTGACATGCCCACCACTATATTTTTACCCTAGAAACTTACCAAAGTGACCCATTTCAATCGAAATTTAACCAGGAATCTAAATCTGGTCTCCGTTTGATGAAATTCCTGTAATTTTTTTTTAAAAATGAAACACCTTCTTGAAAAAACCGAACTATTTCGCTTGAAAGCTAACTTACCGACCAATTTTAAAAACCGGGTGTCATTCGAACGGGGAGACGTTCCCAAACCCAAAAACACTTAAAACATTACCCTGCGATTATTACAACTCGAGTTATTGCACTTTGTTATTGCATTTCTATGACAAGTATCAGAAAAGAACCGGAAAAAAAGTAAAAAAGTTTTAATTGCGGTATTATCCTTTTTGAAGCGTTCGTTTTTCAAATGGGCTTAATTGCAAAGCATTTCTCTTTTCCGTGCGTTTAAGACATATTTTTGTCTTCCTCAAGTTCTTACCAAACTTAGATTTTCATGCACAGAATTCAACGCTGATCACGAATATGTGTGGCGCTTGTCGAAATTCTAATTAGTTCAAAAAATATGCCCAACTGTTTCTTTCAAATGCATCCCCACTTTCAATAGTCTGTTTCAGTGACCTGCCCACCACTATTTTTTTTTACCCTAGAAACTTACCAAAGTGACCCATTTTACTCGAAATTTGACCAGGAATTTAAATCTGGTCGCCGTTTCACGAAATTCCTTGCACTTGTTTTTAAAAATGAAACACCTTCTTGAAAAAACCGACCTATTTGATATGAAAGCCAACTTACCGACCAAATTTAAAAAACCGGCCAATTCTCACCAAACTTAGTTTTTCTTACACAGAATACCACGCTAATCATGAATATGTATGGCGCTTGTCGAAGTTCCAATTAGTTCAAAAGCTATGCCCAACTGTTTCTTTTGAAATTCTTTCAATAGTCTGTTTCAGTGACATGCCCACCACTATATTTTTACCCTAGAAACTTACCAAAGTGACCCATTTCAATCGAAATTTAACCAGGAATCTAAATCTGGTCTCCGTTTGATGAAATTCCTGTAATTTTTTTTTAAAAATGAAACACCTTCTTGAAAAAACCGAACTATTTCGCTTGAAAGCTAACTTACCGACCAATTTTAAAAAACCGGGTGTCATTCGAACGGGGAGACGTTCCCAAACCCAAAAACACTTAAAACATTACCCTGCGATTATTACAACTCGAGTTATTGCACTTTGTTATTGCATTTCTATGACAAGTATCAGAAAGAACCGGAAAAAAAGTAAAAAAGTTTTAATTGCGGTATTATCCTTTTTGAAGCGTTCGTTTTTCAAATGGGCTTAATTGCAAAGCATTTCTCTTTTCCGTGCGTTTAAGTCATTTTTTTGTCTTCCTCAAGTTCTTACCAAACTTAGATTTTCATGCACAGAATTCAACGCTGATAACGAATAAGTGTGGCGCTTGTCGAAATACTAATTAGTTCAAAAGTTATGACCAACTGTTTCTTTCAAATTCGTCCGCTCTTTCCATAGTCTGTTTCAGTGACATGCCCACCACTATTTTTTTTTTTATCCAAGAAACTTACCAAAGGGACCCATTTCACTCGAAATTTGACCAGTAATCTAAATCTGGTCTCCGTTTCACGAAATTCCTGTAACTTTTTTTTAAAAATGAAACAACTTCTTGAAAAAACCGACATATTTGGCTTGAAACTCAACTTACCGACCGAATTTAAGAAACAGGCCAATTCTCACCAAACTTAGTTTTTCTTACACAGAATTCAACGCGAATCACGTATATGTATGGCGCTTGTCGAAATTCTAATTAGTTCAAAAGTTATGCCCAACTGTTTCTTCGAAATTCTTTCAATAATCTGTTTCAGTGACATGCCCACCACCTTTTTTTTTTTTAACCTAGAAACTTACCAAAGTGATCCATTTCACTCGAAATTTGACCAGGAATCTAAATCTGGTCTCCGTTTTACGAAATTTCTTTAACATTTTTTTAAAAATGAAACACCTTCTTCAAAAACCCGACCTATTTGCTTTAAAGCCAACTTACCGACCGATTTTAAAAAACCGGGTGTCATTCGAACGGGGAGGCGTTCCGAAACCCAAAGACCCTTAAGACATATTACTCTGCGATTATTACAACTCGAGTTATTGCACTTCAGTAATGCATTTCTTTGACAAGTATCAGAATAACACCTGAAAAAAAAGTAAAAAATTTTAATTACGGTATTATCCTTTTTGAAGCGTTCCTCTTTCAAATGGGCTTAATTGCAACGCATTTCTCTTTTCTGAGCGTTTAAGTCATTTTTTCGTCTTTCTCCAATTCTTACCAAAATTAGTTTTTCCTGCACAGAATTCATTGCTGATCACGAATATGTGTTTCGCTTTTCAAAATTCTAATTAGTTCAAAAGTTATGCCCAACTGTTTCTTTCAAATTCGTTCCCTCTTTCAATAGTCTGTTTCAGTGACATGCCCACCACTATTTTTTTACCATACAAACTTACCAAAGTGACCCATTTAACTCGAAATTTGACCAGGAATCTAAATCTGGTCTCCGTTTCAATAAATTCCTGTAACCTTTTTTTTAAAAATGAAACACCTTCTTGAAAAAACCAACCTATTTGACTTGAAAGCCAACTTTCCGAGCAAATTTAAATAACCGGCCAATTCTCACCAAACTTAGTTTTTCTTACACAGAATACCACGCTAATCACGAATATGTATGGCGCTCTTCGAAATTCCAATTAGTTCAAAACTTATGCCCAACTGTTTCTTTAAAATTCTTTCAATAGTTTGTTTCAGTGACATGCCCACCACTATTTTTTTACCCTAGAAACTTACCAAAGTGACCCATTTCACTCGAAATTTGACCAGGAATCTAAATCTGGTCTCCGTTTGACGAAATTCCTGTAACATTTTTTAAAAATGAAACACCTTCTTGAAAAAACCGACCTATTTGCTTTAAAGCCAACTTACCGACCGATTTTAAAAACCCGGGTGTCATTCGAACGGGGAGGCGTTCCGAAACCCAAAGACCCTTAAGACATTACTCTGCGATTATTACAACTCGAGTTATTGCACTTTAGTAATGCATTTCTATGACAAGTATCAGAAAAACACCGAAAAAAAAGTAAAAAATTTTAATTACGGTATTATCCTTTTTGAAGCGTTCCTCTTTCAAATGGGCTTAATTGCAACGCATTTCTCTTTTCTGAGCGTTTGGGTCAATTTTTTTGTATACCTCCAATTCTTACCAAACTTACTGTTTCTTGCACAGAATTCAACGCTGATCACGAATATGTGTTTCGCTTTTCAAAATTCTAATTAGTTCAAAAGTTATGCACAACTGTTTCATTGAAATTCTTTCAATAGTTCTTTTCAGTGACATGCCCACCACTATTTTTTTTACCCTAGAAACTTACCAAAGTGACCCATTTCACTCGAAATTTGAGCAGGAATCTAAATCTGGTCTCCGTTTGATGAAATTCCTGTAACTTTTTTTAAAAAATGAAACTCCTTCTGGAAAAACCGACCTATTTCGCTTGAAAGCCAACTTACTGACCGATTTTAAAAAACCGAGTGTCATTCGAACGGGGATACGTCCCAAACCCAAAGAAACTTAAAACATTACCCTGCGATTATTACAACTCGAGTTATTGCACTTTGGTAAAGCATTTCTATGACAAGTATCAGAAAAACAACGGAAAAAAAAGTAAAAATGTTTTAATTGCAGTATTATCCTTTTTGAAGCGTTCGTCTTTCAAATGTTCTTAATTGCAAAGCATTTCTGTTTTCCGTGCGTTTAAGTAATTTTTTGTCTTCCTCCAATTCTTACCAAACTTAGTTTTTCTTGCACAGATTTCAACGCTGATCAAGAATATGTGTAGCTCTTGTCGAAATTCTAAATAGTTCAAAAGTTATGCCCGTTTCATTCAAATTCGTCCCCACTTTCAATAGTCTGTTTCAGGGACATGCCCACCATTATTTTTTTTTACCCTAGATACTTTCCAAAGTGACCCATTTCACTCGAAATTTGACCAGGAATCTAAATCTCGTCTCCGTTTGATGAAATTACTGTAACTTTGTTTTAAAAAAATGAAACCCCTTCGGAAAAAAAACCCGACCTATTTGGCCCAAAAGCCAATAGACCTTTTTAAAAAAACCATGTGTTTCGAAGGGGGAGCCTTTTAAAACCCCAAAGCAAAACATTCCCTAATTATTACAACTCGAGTTATTGCACTTTGGTAATGCATTTCTTTTAAAAGTATCAAAAAAACACCGAAAAAAGTAAAATTTTTAATTGCGGTATTACCCTTTTTTGAAGCGTTCGTCTTTCAAAGGGCTTAATTGAAAAACATTTCTCTTTTTCCGTGGTTTAAATTTTTTTCTTTCTCAATTCTTCCCAAAAAATTATTTTTTTCTGCACAAATTCAATGCTGATCACGAAATGTGTGGCTTTTTAAATTAATTAGATCAAAATTTTCCCCAACGGGGCGAAATTTTTAATAGAATGTTTTTTACACCCACCATTTTTTTTTTTCCCAAAAACTTCCCAAAGTGTCCCTTTAAAAATTTGAAGGAATCTAAATCTGGTCTCCGTTTGACAATTCCTGTAACTTTTTTAAAATTGAAACATCTTCTTCAAAACCACCTATTTGACTTAAAAGCCAACTTACCGCCCAAAATTTTAAAAAAATTCCCAATTCTAGCAATTTTAGTTTTCTTGCACAAATTGAACGCTGATCACTAATAAGTATGGCGCTTTGAAATTTAATTAGTTAAAAAAGTTTGCCCAACTTTTCTTTGAAATTCTTTCAATAATCTTTTCAGTAAACCCCCCACCAATTTTTTTTTTTATCCTGAAACAAAAAGTGACCCATTTCACTCGAAATTTCCCCGGAATCAAAATATTGTCACGTTTCACGAAATTCCTGTAACTTTTTTTAAAATGAAACACCGTCTTGAAAACTGGACTCATTTGGCTGAAAAGCCAACTTACCGACCGATTTTTAAATAACCAGCCAATTTTCGCCAAACTTAGTTTCTTGCACAGAATACCACGCTAATCACGAATATGTATGGCGCTTGTCGAAATTCCACTAATTCGTGTTATGCCCAACTGTTTTTGAAATTCTTCAATAGTTTGCTTCAGCCACATGCCCACCACTATTTTTTTATCCAAGAAACTTACCAAAGGGACCCATTTCACCTCGAATTTCGACCAGTAATCTAAATCTGGTCTCCGTTTCACGAAATTCCTGTAACTTTTTTTTAAAAATGAAACAACTTCTTGAAAAAACCGACATATTTGGCTTGAAACTCAACTTACCGACCGAATTTAAGAAACAGGCCAATTCTCACCAAACTTAGTTTTTCTTACACAGAATTCAACGCGAATCACGTATATGTATGGCGCTTTATTTGAAATTCTTAATTAGTTCAAAAAGTTATGCCCAAACTGTTTCTTCGAAATTCTTTCTCAATAATCTGTTTCAGTGACATGCTCACCACCTTTTTTTAACCTAGAAAACTTACCAAAGTGATCCATTCTTACCGAATTTGACCAGGAATCTAAATCTGGTCTCCTCGTTTTACGAAATTTCTTAACATTTTTTTAAAATGAAACACCTTCTTCAAAAAACCCGACCTATTTGCTTAAAGCCAACTTACCGACCGATTTAAAACCGGGTGTCATTCGTTGAACGGGGAGGCGTTCCTGAAACCCAAAGATCCTTAAGACATTACCTGCGATTGGTTACAAACTGAGTTATTGCACTTTTAGTAATGCATTTTTTTGACAAGTATCAGAATAACACCGGAAAAAAGTAAAAAATTTAATTACGGTGGCTATCCTTTTGAAGCGTTCCTTCTCAAATGGGCTTAATTGCAACGCATTTCTCTTTCTGAGCGTTTAAGTCATTTTTCGTCTTTTCCAATTTACCAAAATTAGTTTTTCCTGCACAGAATCTTCATTGCTGATCACGAATATGTGTTTGCTTTTCAAAATTTAATTAGTTCAAAAAGTTATGCCCAACTGTTTCTTTCTTAAATTGCCCTCTTTCAATAGTCTGTTTAAGTGACATGCCCACCACTATTTTTTACTATGCCAAACTTACCAAAGACCCATTTAACTAACTCGAAATTTGACCAGGAATCTAAATCTGGTCTCCGTTTCAATAAATTCCTGTAACCTTTTTTAAAAATGAAACACCTTCTTGAAAAACTTCAACCTATTTGACTTGAAAGCCAACTTTCCGAGCAAATTTAAATAACCGGCCACTCCTCACCAAACTTAGTTTTTCTTACACAGAATACCACGCTAATCACGAATATGTATGGCGCGCTCTTCGAAATTCCAATTAGTTCAAAAACTTATGCGCTCCAACTGTTTTCTTTAAAATTCTTTCAATAGTTTGTTTCATGACATGCCTCACCACTATTTTTTACCCTAGAACTTACCAAAAGTGACCCATTTCACCTCGAAATCGACCAGAATCTAAATCTGGTCTCCTTTTGACGAAATTTTTGTAACATTTTTTTAAAAATGGAACACCTTCTTGAAAAAACCGACCTATTTTCTTTAAAGCCAACTTACCGACCGATTTTAAAAAATCCGGGTGTCATTCGAACGGGGAGGCGTTCCGAAAACCCAAAGACTTTAAGACATTACTCTGCGATTATTACAACTCGAGTTATTGTGAATTTTAGTAATGCATTTATGACAGATTGTGAAAACACCGAAAAAAAAAGTAAAAATTTTTTAATTACGGTATTATCCTTTTTGAAGCGTTCCTCTTCGTCGGGCTTAATTATTGCAGTAAACGCATTTTCTTTTCTGAGCGTTTACCAATTTCGTATACCTCCACTCTACCAAACTTACTGTTTCTTGCACAGAATCTCAACGCTGATAACGAATATGTGTTTCTGCTTTTCAAAATTCTACTAGTTCAAAAGTTATGCACAACTGTTTCATTGAAATTTTCAATAGTTCTTTCAGTGATATGCCCAATAATTATTTTTTACCCTAGAAACTACCTCAGTACCCATTTCACTGAAATTTGACCAGGAATCTAAGTCTGTCTCCGCTTCACGAAATTCTCTGTAACTTTTAAAAATAAAAAACTTTTGAAAAAACCAACCTATTTGGCTTTAGCCAACTTTACCGACAGATTTTAAGAAACCTGCCAATTCTCACCAAATCCTAGTTTTTTCTTGCACATAATTCAACGCTGGGATCACTAATATGTATGGCGCTGGCGAAATTCTACTCAGTTCAAAAAAGTTATGCCCAACTGTTTCTTTTGAAATTTTTCAATAATCTGTTTCAGTGACATGCCCACCAATATTTTTTTTTTTTTTTTTATCCAAGAAATCCTTACCGCGACCCATTTCACTGAAATTTGCCCGAATCTAAATATTGCCGTTTCACGTTCCTGTAATTTTTTTAAAATGAACACCTTCTTCAAAAACTGGACCTTATTTGGCTTTGAAAGCCAACTTTACCGACTACCGATTTTAAAAAACTAGCGAATTTCACCAAACTTAGTTTTTCTTACTAGCCAGAATTCAACGCTAATCACGTATATGTATGGCGCTTGTCGAAATTTAATTTGTTCAAAAGTTATGCCCAACTGTTTCTTTGAAATTCTTTTCAATAATCTGTTTCAGTGACATGCTCACCACTATTTTTTACCCTAGAAACTTACCAAAGTGACCCATTTCACTCGAAATTTGATCAGGAATCGAAATCTGTTCTCCGTTTCACGAAATTCCTGTAACAATTTTTTAAAAATGAAACACCTTCTTCAAAAAACCGACCTATTTGACTTGAAAGCCAACTTACCGACAGATTTTAAGAAACCTGCCAATTCTCACCAAACTTAGTTTTTCTTACAGAGAATTCATTGCTGATCACGAATATGTGTTTCTGCTTTTTCTCAAAAATTTTAATTAGTTCAAAAGTTATGCCTAACTGTTTATTTCAAATTCGTCCCCTCTTTCAATAGTCTGTTTCAGTGACATGCCCACCACTATTTTTTTACCATACAAACTTACCAAAGTGACCCATTTAACTTTAGGGACTTGACCAGGAATTTAAATCTGGCCTCCGCTCTGACGAAATTCCTGTAACTTCTTTTTTTAAAATGAAACACCTTGAAAAACTGACTCATTTGGCTTGAAAAGCCAACTTCTACTGACAGATTTTAAGAAACCGGCCAATTCTCACCCAAACTTAGTTTTTTCTTACATAGAATTCAACACTCACGAAGAATATGTATGGCGCTTGTCGGAAGTTCCATTTAGTTCAAAAGTTATGCCAAACCGTTTCTTTGAAATCTTCAATAGTTTGCTTGTTTGTGCGATTACGCCCACCACTATTTTTTACCCTAGAACTATACCAAAAGTGACCCATTTCCACTCCGAAATTTGACCAGAATCTAAGTCTGGTCTCCGCTTCACGAAATTCCTGTAACTTTTAAAAAATAAAAAAACTTCTTTTGAAAACTGACCTATTTGGCTTGAAAGCCAACTTACTGACAGATTTTAAGAAACTCCTGCCAATTCTCACCAAACTTAGTTTTTTCTTGCACATAATTCAACGCTGATCACCACAATATGTATGGCGCTTGTCGAAATTTAATTAGTTCAAAAGTTATCCCCAACTGTTTTTTTTGAAATTTTCAATAATCTGTTTCAGTGACAGCCCAAATATTTTTATAAAGAAACTTACCAAAGTGACCCATTTCATAAATTTGGAATCTAAATATTGCCTAGTTTCAAAAAATTTCCCTGTAATTTTTTTTTAAAAATGACCCTTTTGGCTTGAAAGCCAACTTCCCGACCGTTTTTAAAAAAACTGCAATTCTCACCAAACTTAGTTTTCTTCACAGAATTCAACACTAATGAAGAATAGTATGCTTGTCAAGTTCCATTTAGTTAAAAAGTTATGCCCAACTGTTTTATGAAATTTTTCAATAGTTTGTTTCGTGACATGCCCACCACTTTTTTTTTTACCCAGAAACTTACCAAAGTGCCCCATTTCACTCAAAATTTGGAGGAATCAAATCGGCCCCGTTTGATGAAATTTCCCTGTAACTTTTTACAAAAATAAAAACACCTTCTGGAAAACGCCTTTTCGCGAAAGCCAACTTACCGCCCGATTTTAAAACCGGGGTCATTCGAACGGGGATCGCCCCAAAAACCCAAAAAAACTTAAAACATTACCCGGATTATTACAACTCGAGTTATTACTTTTGGTAAAGCATTTCTATGACAAGTATCAGAAAACAACAAAAAAAAAAGAAAAAAATGTTTTAATTGAAATATTATCCTTTTTGAAGCGTTCGTCTTTCAAATGTTCTTAATTTGCAAGCATTTCCAGTTTTCCGTGCGTTTAAGTAATTTTTTGTCTTCCTCAATTCTTACCAAACTTAGTTTTTCTTGCACAGATTTCAACGCTGATCAAGAATATGTGGCCAGCTCTTGTCGAAATTAAATAGTTCAAAAGTTATGCCCGTTTCATTTCAAATTCGTCCCCACTTTCAATAGTCTGTTTTCAGGGACATACCCACCATTATTTTTACCTGATACTTTCAAAGTGACCCATTTCACTCGAAATTTGACCAGGAATAAATCTCGTCTCCGTTTGATGAAATTGTAACTTTGTTTTAAAATCAAGAAACACCTTCTAAAGGTAAAAGCGACCTAATGTGGCAGCCAACTCACCGACCTATTTTAAAAACCATGTGTGTGTCATTCGAACGGGAGCCGTTTGAAAACCCAAAAGACACCAAACATTACCCTCAGATTATACAACTAGAGTTATTGCACTTTGGTAATGCATTTTCTATGTAAAGAAGTATCAGAAAACACGAAAAAAGTAAAAAAGTTTTTAATTGCGGTATTATCCTTTTTCAAACGTTCGTCTTTCAAATGGGCTTAATTGTAAGCATTTCTCTCTTTTCCGTGCGTTTAAGTCATTTTTTGTCTTTCTCAATTCTTACCGAAATTAGTTTTTCTTGCACAATTCAATGCTGATCACGAATATGTGGCGCTTGTCGAAGTTCCAATTAGATGAAAAGTTATGCCCAACTGTTTCTTTGAAATTCTTTCAATACAGAATGTTTCAGTAGACACCCACACTATTTTTTTACCTAGAAACTTACCAAAGTGTCCCATTTAACACAGGGGTGACCAGGAATCTAAATCTGGTCTCCGTTTGACGAAACATTCCTGTAACTGTTTTAAGATTGAAACATCTTCTTCAAAAAACCGACCTGTGCTGACTTGAAAGCCAACTTACCGACCAAATTTAAAAACTTGCCAATTCTCAGCAATTTTAGTTTTCTTGCACAGGAGTGGGCGTGCTAATAAGTATGGCGCTTGTCAAGGGGTCTAATTAGTTCAAAGTTATACCCAACTGTTTCTTTGAAATTCTTTCAATAATCCTGGCAAAGTGACATGCCCACCAATATTTTTTTTTTTTTATCCTAGAAACTTACCAAAGTGACCCATTTCACTCAGGGAATTTGCCCGGAATCTAAATATTGTCTACGTTTCACGAGAATTCCTGTAACTTTTTAAAAATAAACACCTTCTTAGAAAAACTGACCTATTTGGCTTGAAAGCCAACTTACCGACCGATTTTTAAATAACCAGCCAATTCTCATGAAACTTAGTTTCTTGCACAGGAATACCACGCTAATCACGAATATTTTATGGCGCTTGTCGAAATTCAATTAATTCAAAAGTTATGCCCAACTGTTTCTTTGAAATTCTTTCAATAGTTTGTTTTCAGTCACATGCCCACCACTATTTTTTACCCTAGAAACTTACCAAGTACCATTTCACTCGAAATTTGACCAGGAATCAAATCTGGTCTCCGTTTGATAAATTCCTGTAACTTTTTAAAAATGAAACTCCTTCTGAAAAACCGACCTATTTCGCTTGAAAGCCAACTTATTTGACCGATTTTAAAACCGATTTGTCATTCGAAGGGGGATACGTCCCAAACCAAAGAAACTTAAAACATTACCCTGCGATTATTACAACTCGAGTTATTGCACTTTGGTAAACATTTCATGACAAGTATCAGAAAAACAAGGGAAAAAAAGTAAAAATGTTTTAATTGGTATTATCCTTTTTGAAGCGTTCGGTCTTTCAAATGTTTTTAAATTAAAAGTTTCTGTTTTCCGTGCGTTTAAGTAATTTTTGTCTTCCACCATTCTTACCAAACTTAGTTTTTCTTGCACAGATTTCAACGCTGATCACGAATATGTGTAGCTTTGTCGAAATTAAATAGTTCAAAAGTTATGCCCAACTGTTTCATTCAAATTCGTCCCACTTTCAATAGTCTGTTTCAGGGAATAGCCCACCATTATTTTTTTCCCCTAGATACTTTCCAAAATGACCCATTTCCTCGGAAATTGACCGGGAATCTAAATCGTCTCCGTTTGATGAAATTCCTGTAACTTTGTTTTAAAATGAAACACCTTCTGGTAAAAACCGACCTTTGGCGAAAGCCAACTTCCCGACCTATTTTAAAAACCATGTGTCATTCGAACGGGGAGCCTTTTTAAAACCCCAAAAGACACTTAAAACATTGCCCTCAGATTATTACAACTCGAGTTATTGCACTTTGGTAATGCATTTCTATGTAAAGTATCAGAAAAACACCGAAAAAAAAGTAAAAAAGTTTTAATTGCGGTATTATCCTTTTTGAAGCGTTCGTCTTTCAAATGGGCTTAATTGTAAAGCATTTCTCTTTTCCGTGCGTTTAAGTCATTTTTTTGTCTTTCTCCAATTCTTACCAAAATTAGTTTTTCTTGCACATAATTCAATGCTGATCACGAATATGTGTGGCGCTTGTCGAAGTTCCAATTAGATGAAAAGTTATGCCCAACTGTTTCTTTGAAATTCTTTCAATAGAATGTTTCAGTGACACACCCACCACTATTTTTTTTTTACCCTAGAAACTTACCAAAGTGTCCCATTTAACACGAAATTTGACCAGGAATCTAAATCTGGTCTCCGTTTGACGACATTCCTGTAACTGTTTTTTTAAAATTGAAACATCTTCTTCAAAAAACCGACCTATTTGACTTGAAAGCCAACTTACCGACCAAATTTAAAAAACTTGCCAATTCTCAGCAATTTTAGTTTTTCTTGCACAGAATTGAACGCTGATCACTAATAAGTATGGCGCTTGTCGAAATTCTAATTAGTTCAAAAGTTATGCCCAACTGTTTCTTTGAAATTCTTTCAATAATCTGTTTCAGTGACATGCCCACCAATTTTTTTTTTTACCCTAGAAACTTACCAAAGTGACCCATTTCACTCGAAATTTGCCCGGAATCTAAATATTGTCTACGTTTCACGAAATTCCCTGTTTTTTTTAAAAAATGAAACACCTTCTTGAAAAACTGCCCTATTTGGCTTGAAACCCAAACTTACCGACCGTTTTTTTAAATAACCAGCCAATTCTCGCCAAACTTATTTTTTTTGCACAGAATACCCGTAACACGAATATGGGCGCTTGTCAAAAATTCAAAAAAAAGTTAGCCAAACGCAAAAATTTTTTCAAAGTTTGTTTCAGTCACATCCCACCACTTTTTTTTACCCTAGAAACTTCCCAAAAGTGACCCTTTTCACTCGAAATTTGACCAGGAATCTAAATCTGGTCTCCGTTTGATGAAATTCCCCGTAATTTTTTTTAAAAAATAAAACCCTTCGGGGAAAAACCATTTTCGCTTAAAAACCAACTTACTGACCGTTTTTAAAAAACCGAGTGTCATTCGAAGGGGGATACGCCCCAAAAACCAAAGAAACAAAAACATTACCCGGATTATTAAAACTGAGTTGCACTTTGTAAAGCTTTTTATGACAAGTATCAGAAAAAAACGGAAAAAAAGAAAAAAATGTTTTTTGAGTATTATCCTTTTTTGGCGTTCGTCTTTCAAATGTTTTTAATTCCAAAGCATTTCTGTTTTCCGTGCGTTTAAGTAATTTTTTGTTTCCCCCAATTTTACCAAACAGTTTTTTTGAAAGATTTCAACGCTGATCACGAATATGTGTTTTTGTCAAAATTCTAAATAGTTCAAAGTTATGCCCAACTTTTTCCCAAAAATTGTCCCCACTTTAAATAGTCTTTTCGGGACATCCCCCATTTTTTTTTTTTACCCTAGATCTTTCCCAAATGACCCTTTTCCCGAAATTTGACCAGGAATCTAAATCTCGTCTCCGTTTGAGAAATTCCCCGAACTTTTTTTTAAAATGAAACACCTTCTGGAAAAACCCCGCCCTATTTGGCAAAGCCAACTTACCATTTTTTAAAAAAACCATGTGCATTCAAAGGGGGAGCCTTTTTAAAACCCCAAAAGCACAAAACATTGCCCTCAGATTATTAAACTCGAGTTATTGCACTTTGGTAATGCATTTCTATGAAAAGTATAAAAAAATTCAAAAAAAAAGTAAAAAGTTTTAATTGGGTATTACCCTTTTTTGGGTTCGTTTTTCAAAGGGGTTTAATTGAAAAAGCTTTTTTTTTCCGTGTTTTTAAGTCTTTTTTTTGTCTTTCCCCAAATTTTTACCAAAATTTTTTTTTCTTAAATTAAATGGATCACGAATATGTGGGCGCTTGTCGAATTTCCCAATTAGATCGTTACCCCAACTTTTTTTTGAAATTCTTTTAGAATGTTTCAGTACACACCCACCACTTTTTTTTTTTTCCCCTAGAAACTTCCAAAGGTCCCATTTAACACGAAATTTGACCAGGAGTCTAAATCTGGTCTCCGTTTGACGACATTCCTGTAACTGTTTTTTTAAAATTGAAACATCTTCTTCAAAAAACCGACCTATTTGACTTGAAAGCCAACTACGACCAAATTTAAAAAACTTGCCAATTCTCAGCAATTTTAGTTTTCTTGCACAGAATTGAACGCTGATCACTATAAGTATGGCGCTTGTCGAAATTCTAATTAGTTCAAAAGTTATGCCCAACTGTTTCTTTGAAATTCTTTCAATAATCTGTTTCAGTGACATGCCCACCAATATTTTTTTTTATCCTATAAACTTACCAAAGTGACCCATTTCACTCGAAATTTGCCCGGAATCTAAATATTGTCTACGTTTCACGAAATTCCTGTAACTTTTTTTTAAAAATGAAACACATTCTTGAAAAAACTACCTATTTGGCTTGAAAGCCAACTTACCGACCGATTTTAAATAACCAGCCAATTCTCGTCAAACTTAGTTTTCTTGCACAGAATACCACGCTAATCACGAATATGTATGGCGCTTGTCGAAATTCCAATTAGTTCAAAAGTTATGCCCAACTGTTTCTTTGAAATTCTTTCAATAGTTTGTTTCAGTGACATGCCCACCACTTTTTTACCCTAGAAACTTACCAAAGTGGACCCATTTCACTCGAAATTTGACCAGGAATCTAAATCTGGTCTCCGTTTCACGAAATTCCTGTAACTTTTTAAAAATGAAACAACTTCTTGAAAAAACCGACCTATTTGGCTTGAAGAAGCCAACAGATTTTAAGAAACCTGCCAATTCTCACCAAACTTAGTTTTTTACTTACACACAGAGTTCTCATTGCTGATCACGAGTGTGTTTCGCTTTTCAAAATTCCTAGTGGTTTCAAAAGTTATGCCGCTGTTTCTTTCAAATTGGAGTCCCCTCTTTCAATAGTCTGTTTTCAGTGACATGCCCACCACTATTTTTACCATACAAACTTACCAAAGTGACCCATTTAACTCAGTGACCAGGAATTTCAAATCTGGTCTCCGTTTACGATATGAGAATTCCCGCTTCTTTTTTAAAAGTAAAACACCAGCAGAAAAAACCGACCTGGCTTTGGCTGAAAACCCAACTTACCGTGAATTTTAACCGGCCAATTCTCGCAAACAGTTTTCTTGCGAATTCAACACTAATGAAGAATATGTGTATGGCGGCGCTTGTCGGAATTCCAGTTCAAAAGTTATGCCCAACTGTTTCTTTGAAATTCTTTCATTAGTTTGTTTCAGTGACATGCCCACCACTATTTTTTTACCCTAGAAACTTACCAAAAGTGACCCATTTCACTCGAAATTTGACCGGAATCTAAATCTGGTCTCCGTTTGATCGAAATTCATATAGCAACTTCTTTTAAAAATGAAACACCTTCTGGAAAAACCGACCTATTTCGCTTGAAAGCCAACTTACCGACCGATTTTTAAAAACCGAGGTGTCATTCGAACGGGGAGGCGTTAAGAAACAGGCCGCCAACACATTACTCTGCGATTAGTACAGCTCAGTTATTACTTTAGGAATGCATTTCTATATGAAACCGAAGTATCGAAAAGCTACCGAAAAAAAGTAAAAATGTTTTGAGTACGGTATTATCTTTTTTGAAGCGTTCGTCTTTCAAATGTTCTTAATTGCAAAGCATTTCTAAACAAAGCGTGCGTTTTAAGTACAATTTTTGTCTTCCTCAATTCTTGCAAACTTAGTTTTCCTTGCACGAATTTCAACGCTGATCACGGAATATGTGTGTAGCTCTTGTCGAGAAATTCCTAAATAGTTCAAGAAGTTATGTTAACTGTTTCATTCAGAATTCGTCCCCACTTTTCAATAGTCTGTTTCGAGACATGCCCACCATTATTTTTTACCCTAGATACTTTCAAAAGTGACCCATTTCACTCGAAGTGACCAGGAATCTAAATCTGGTCTCCGTTTGACGTACATTCATAACTGTTTTTAAAGTGAAACATCTTCTTTGGAAAACCGACCTATTTGACTTTGAAGAAACCAACTTACCGACCGATTTTTAAAAACCAGCCAGTCTCACCAAACTTGATTTTCTTACACAGGGGTAACGCTAATCACGTATATTAATGGCGCTTGTCGAAATTCTAATTAGTTCAAAGTTATGCCCAACTGTTTCTTTTACGGAAATTCTTTCAATAATCTGTTTCAGTGACATGCTCACCACTATTTTTTTTATCAAGAAACTTACCAAAGTGACTACATTTCACTCGAAATTTGATCGGGAATCTAAATCTGTTCTCCGTTTCACGAAATTCACCTGTATCATTTTTAAAATAGAAACGAAAAACCGACCTGTGTGTGTGTGTGACTTGAAGCCAACTTACAGAACAAATTTAAAAAACCAATTCTCCTGCCAGTTTTCTTGCAATGAATTCAACGCTAATCACAGTATGTGTGGCGCTTGTCAAAGTTCCAATTGTTGTTCAAAAAGTTATGACGAAGCTGTTTTTGAAATTCTTTCAATAATCTGTTTTGAGTGCCATGCTCACCACTATTTTTACCCTAGAAACTTACCAAAGTGACCCATTTCACTAGAAATTTGACCAGGAATCTAAATCTGGTCTCCGTTTGACGATATTTCTTTAACATTTTTTTAAAAATGAAACACCTTCTTGAAAAAAACCGACCTATTTGCTTTTCATACCGACAGATTTTAAAAACCGGGTGTCTCGGGCAGGGGAGGCTTTCCCAAGCAAGACCGGAACTATACTCTGCGGTATTACATACGAGTTATTGCACTTTAGTATACATTTCTTTTGACAAGTATCAGAAAAACGGAAACAAAGTAAAAAAATTAATTACGGTATCCTTTTGAAGCATTCCTCTTTTCACCAGAATCTGAATCTCGTCTGGGTTTGATGAAATTCCGCAACTTTGTTTAAAATGAAACACCTTCTTCTTGAAAAAAACCGACCTATTATTGACTTGGCCAACTTACCGAACAAATTTTGCAGAAAACCATTGAATTCTCACCAAACTTAGTTTTCTTGCAGAATTCAACGCTAATCACGTATATGTATGGCGCTGGTCGAAATTCTAATTAGTTCAAGTATGCCCAACTGTTTTCTTTGAAATTCTTTCAATAATCTGTTTCAGTGACATGCCCACCACTATTTTTTTACCCTAGAAACTTACCAAAGTGACCCACCATTTCACTCGAAATTTGACCAGGAATCTAAATCTATTGGTCTCCGTTTGAGAGAAATTCCTGTGGCACTTTTTAAAAGTAGAAACACCTTCTTGAAAAACCAAAACTATTTGCTTTAAGGTCACTTCACGCAGCATTTTTCCTATCTTTCCGTAATGTTAAAAAGCGTGACCAATTTTAAGGAACATTTTAAAAAATTGGCGCATGGTGTACAGTCATGAATTTTTGTGTGTGCATTCATTGTATTGTTTTATTAATTTAATGGGAGCATTTTTTCAAATTTTAGAGTTAGTTTTTTAAAAAATTCATATTTGGAGTAACACGTCAAAATTTTTAAACAATGAAGAATGTACATTTTAATCCATAAATATTTTTCAGGCAAATTTTTGACAAAATCTCTCATTTAAAATATTTATTTGTATAGTGTTAACACATGTGTGCAAGTTTCAAGGCTATAAAATATTAGTATTTTCAAAAAATGTTCCTTTGTGTTGAAATTTACGCTTTTGAAAAAGAGATTTAAAGTAAAAACTTACTATTAACTAATGCATACCAGAACTGTAACTTGGTTGCTAGTGTCATCTGCAAGATCATCTTCTTGTCTACATTTTTAATTGTTTTGTTTTAATTGCTTCTTTGGTTCATTGTAAAACTGCCTATTCTGCTTTCCTAATACGCAATCTACTTCTTGCAATGCTCGACATTTGTAAAATCTAGGGTTGAATGTTTTAATACATCTAAAACTTTTAATTTGGTACTGAAGCCTTGATTATATAAATATATAGCTTCATGTACTATAGTTTTGAAAGTACACCCAAATTGCACAAATACAGTTTTTGTAATTATACACCAAATAACTATTTCGCATTCACTAAAATTTTGAGGTTTATCAAGCAAGCACATCTAGAGAAAAGTTCAGATTAGGGAACTTCTAAATACTTTTTATACTTTATTTCTAATTGCAATAGGTAGATCGTGTTTATGCTTATATGTGTAACCTTTCAGTATGGACATATTATATCTACACCTGAAGTCTGCACTTCCGTGGGGCATACTTTCCAGTGTGCAGCCAGATTCAAATCTGTGTTTTATTTTATCCAAAACCATATGGCTCAAAATAGCTTGCCTTATGGCTATTGCACAAATTTTCACGAGTTGTTTTTAGGAATATGGCTAGCTTATAGTATCTTTGCAATTTGATATTTCTTATCTGTCAGCCATTATGGCATTCTAGAGATTTTTGTCCTCAGCTTTTTGTCTTTTTAATTTTATTTTAACGCTTTAAGTCTGTCCCCATCATTATTTTCTCAACACACATGACCAACACATTCTAACTTTTCAATATTGACATATCTCTGAGGTTTAGATTTCTAAAACTGTTTTACATGCTTTAGAGTCCCATAGGTCAAATATTGTGTATATCGTAAATTATGTGATGTCTGCGAGCGATGGAAGATACAAAATAAAAGTACACCTCTTCAACTTCCATATTCCCATACTATTTACAATGTAACTTGCCGAACACTCATCGATATGTACATTTTGCTGTTAAAATTACGCCAGGCATTTTGCGACAATATTTCGAGTATCAACAACTTTCCCAGTGTCCCAAACTAACTGTGTTAACAAATCCATTTATATAAGTATGGCTCCTTTTTGCCCAGGTACCATCGATACAGCCACAGGTACATTTTGGCATCCATTATTAAATGACTGTTGAGCTGGCAGCAACTAGACAATTTAGTTACTTTCTCTGTCGCGTTATTAAGTAGCCCATGCATGGAATAGTAAAACCACTTAGTGTAATAAGTGACAAATTCGCGACTCCGAAAATATTTTTGAAAACTCTTTTTTAATAGACCTCGCCTACGCATGAAAATCTATTATTCACTTCATATAATTTTGTATGCGCGATTAACTACTGTTTTAGTAAACCTTACAGTGTAAGAAATGTTTTGAATAAGACCACAAAAAGTCACAACATATTAACAATTTTGTAGCCTAAATTTATGTAGTGCAACGGACTTACATTTATTTATGTTATTATGTTGTTTCAAAGCACAAAGAAACAGTACAATGTCAGTCATTTCTACAGAAACATTCAGTAGGTCAAAAAACATACTCTTTGATAAACTTACCTAACTTTGCTTTTAAAGCTGAACCTTTTTGTTGGGGAAATCGTCTGACTGTTATGCAACGTTTTTAATTCATAAAGAAAGTTTGGGTTTTGTATATATTTTTCCAAACTTTCATTTTTAAACGTTTTATTATTTAACCAAAGTTTTAAAAACGTTTTAAACATTTTTACCGTTATTGTTTTGATGGAAAACACTATTTCACACGATAGCAGAAATTCGTTGTATTTAATGAGAAAAAAATATAGCATGCGGTTACCAAAAAGTAAATAAACAGCTACAACTATTCACTTCACTTCTTTCCTGAATAAGCTGCTGATCAAAATAAATTATTTGATTAATTTAAACTATTTGAAAAGGCTGAAAAGTAGCATGTGTCTTTTGTTTTGATTTGAAAGGGGCGTGGCAGTCAGATGTTTTAGGGTTTGACAAATGTAAACAACTTTTTAAAAAAATATTAAAAATACTTCTAATTCAGCTAGAGCAAAAATTTAAATTGCATTAGAAAGAAAATGAATGGTATTTTATTTTTTAATCAAAATTGAAAAATCGATTTTTAATTCGATTTTCGTGAAGTGACCCCCTTAAAGCCAACTTACCGACCGATTTTAAAAATCCGGGTGTCATTCGAAAGGGGAGTCGTTCCGAAACCCAAAGACCCTTAAGACATTACTCTGCGATTATTACAACTCGAGTTATTGCACTTTAGTAATGCATTTCTTTGACAAGTATCTGAATAACACCGGAAAAAAAAGTAAAAAATTTTAATTACGGTATTATCCTTTTTGAAGCGTTCCTGTTTCAAATGGGCTTAATTAAAACGCATTTCTCTTTTCGGAGCGTTTGGGTAAATTTGTTTGTATTCCTCCAATTCTTACCAAACTTACTGTTTCTGGCACAGAATTCAACGCTGATCACGAATATGTGTTTCGCTTTTCAAAATTCTAATTAGTTGAAAAGTTATGCCCAACTGTTTCTTTCAAATTCGTCCCCGCTTTCAATAGTCTGTTTCAGTGACATGCCCACCACTATTTTTTTTACCCTACAAACTTACCAAAGTGACCCATTTAACTCCATATTTGACCAGGAATCTAAATCTGGTCTCCGTTTCAATAAATTCCTGTAACTCTTTTTTAAAAATGAAACATCTTCTTGAAAAAACCAACCTATTTGACTTGAAAGCCAACTTACCGACCAAATTTAAAAAACCGGCCAATTCTCACCAAACTTAGTTTTTATTACACAGAATACCACGCTAATCACGAATATGTATGGCGTTTGTCGAAGTTCCAATGAGTTCAAAAGTTATGCCCAACTGTTTCTTTGAAATTCTTTCAATAGTTTGTTTCAGTGACATGCCCACCACTACTTTTTTTTACCCTAGAAACTTACCAAATTGACCCATTTCACTCGAAATTTGACCAGGAATCTAAATCTCGTCTAGGTTTGATGAAATTCCTGTAACTTTGTTTTAAAAATGAAACATATTCTGTAAAAACCGACCTATTTGGCTTGAAAGCCAACTTACCGACCTATTTTAAAAACCATGTGTCATTCGAACGGGGAGCCGTTTCCAAACCCAAAGACATTAAAACATTACCCTCAGATTATACAACTCGAGGTTATTGCACTTTGGTAATGCATTTCTATGACAAGTATCAGAAAAACACCGAAAAAAGTAAAAAGTTTTAATTGCGGTATTATCCTTTTTGAAGCGTTCGTCTTTCAAATGGGCTTAATTGCAAAGCATTTCTCTTTTTCGTGCGTTTAAGTCATTTTTTTGTCTTTCTCGAATTCTTACCAAAATTTGTTTTTCTTGCACAGAATTCAATGCTGATCACGAATATGTGTGGCGCTTGTCGAAATTCTAATTAGTTCAAAAGTTATTCCCAACTGTCTCTGTCAAATTCTTCCCCACTTTCAATAGTCTGTTTCAGTGACCTGCCCACCACTATTTTTTTACCCTAGAAACTTACCAAAGTGACCCATTTCACTCGAAATTTTACCAGGAATTTAAATCTGGTCTCCGTTTCTCGAAATCCTGTAACTTTTTTAAAAATGAAACACATCCTTGAAAAATCCGACCTATTTGACTTGAAAACCAACTTACCGAACAAATTTAAAAAACCGGCCAATTCTCACCAAACTTAATTTTTCTTGCACAGAATTCCACGCTAATCACGATTATGTATGGAGCTTGTCGAAGTTCCAATTAAATCAAAAGTTATGTCCAACTGTTTCTTTGAAATTCTTTCAATAGAATGTTTCAACTACACACCCACCACTATTTTTGTTTACCCTAGAAACTTACCAAAGTGACACATGTAACTCGAAATTTGACCAGGAATCTAAATCTGGTCTGAGTTTGACGACATTCCTGTAACTTTTTTTTTAAAATTGAAACATCTTCTTGAAAAAACCGACCTATTTGACTTGAAAGCCAACTTACCGACCAAATTTAAAAAACTTGCCAATTCTCAGCAATTTTAGTTTTTCTTGCACAGAATTGAACGCTAATCACGAATATGTATAGCGCTTGTCTAATTTCCAATTAGTTCAAAAGTTATGCCCAACTGTTTCTTTGAAATTCTTTCAATAATCTGTTTCAGTGACATGCCCACCATTATTTTTTTTTACCCTTGAAAATTACCAAAGTGACCTATTTCACTCGAAATTTGACCAGGAATCTAAATCTGGTCTCCGTTTCACGAAATTCCTGTAACTTTTTTAAAAATGAAACACCTTCTTGAAAAAACTGACCTATTTGCTTTAAAGCCAACTTAGCTACCGGTTTTAAAAAACCGGGTGTCATTCGAACGCGGAGGCGTTCCGAAATCCAAAGACCCTTAAGACATTACTCTGCGATTATTACAACTCGAGTTATTGCACTTCGGTAATGCATTTCTTTGACAAGTATCAGAATAACACCGGAAAAAAAGTAAAAAATTTTAATTACGGTATTATCCTTTTTGAAGCGTTCCTCTTTCAAATGGGCTTAATTGCAACGCATTTCTCTTTTCTGAGCGTTTGGGTCAATTTTTTTGTATTCCTCCAATTCTTACCAAACTTACTGTTTCTTGCACAGAATTCAACGCTGATCACGAATATGTGTTTCGCTTTTCAAAATTCTAATTAGTTCAAAAGTTATGCCCAACTGTTTCTTTCAAATTCGTCACCTCTTTCAATAGTCTGTTTCAGTGACATGCCCACCACTATTTTTTTTACCATAGAAACTTACCAAAGTGACCCATTTAACTCGAAATTTGACCAGGAATCTAAATCTGGTCTCCGTTTCACGAAATTCCTGTAACTTTTTTTTAAAAATGAAACACCTTCTTGAAAAAACCAACCTATTTACTTGAAAGAAAAATTACTAACCAAATTTAAAAATCCGGCTAATTCTCACCAAACTTGGTTTTATTTACACAGAATACCACGCTAATCACGAATATGTATGGCGCTTGTCGAAGTTCCAATTAGTTCAAAAGTTATATCAAACTTTTTCTTTGAAATTCTTTCAATAGTCTGTTTCAGTGACATGCCCACCACTATTTTTTTTACCCTAGAAACTAAACAAAGTGACCCATTTCACTCGAAATTTGACCAGGATATTAAATCTGGTCTCCGTTTGATGAAATTCCTGTAACTTTTTTTAAAAAATGAAACACCTTCTGGAAAAAAACAGACCTATTTCGCTTGAAAGCCAACTTACCGACCGATTTTAAAAAACCGAGTGTCATTCGAACGGGGAGGCGTTCCGAAACCCAAAGATCCTTAACACATTACTCTGCGATTATTACAACTCGAGTTATTGCACTTTAGGAATGCATTTCTATGACAAGTATCAGAAAAACACCGAAAAAAAAGTAAAAATGTTTTAATTGCAGTATTATCTTTTTTGAAGCGTTCGTCTTTCAAATGTTCTTAATTGCAAAGCATTTCTGTTTTCCGTGCGTTTAAGTAATTTTTTGTCTTCCTCCAATTCTTACCAAACTTAGTTTTCTTGCACAGATTTCAACGCTGATCACGAATATGTGTAGCTCTTGTCGAAATTCTAAACAGTTCAAAAGTTATACCCAACTGTTTCATTCAAATTCGTCCCCACTTTCAATAGTCTGTTTCAGGGACATGCCCACCATTATTTT
Source organism: Trichonephila inaurata madagascariensis (assembly GCA_019973955.1). Lineage (NCBI taxonomy): Eukaryota > Metazoa > Arthropoda > Arachnida > Araneae > Nephilidae > Trichonephila > Trichonephila inaurata. The sequence continues at coordinate 11,087 of BMAV01021441.1, read as the reverse complement.
TTTTTACCCTAGATACTTTCCAAAGTGACCCATTTCACTCGAAATTTGACCAGAAATCTAAATCTGGTCTCCGTTTGACGACATTCCTGTAACTGTTTTTTTTAAAATTGAAACTACTTCTTGAAAAAACCGACCTATTTGACTTGAAAGCCAACTTACCGACCGATTTTAAAAAACCAGCCAATTTTCACCAAACTTAGTTTTTCTTACACAAAATTCAACGCTAATCACGTATATTAATGGCGCTTGTCGAAATTCTAATTAGTTCAAAAGTTATGCCCAACTGTTTCTTTGAAATTCTTTCAATAATCTGTTTCAGTGACATGCTCACCACTTTTTTTATCCAAGAAACTTACCAAAGTGACCCATTTCACTCGAAATTTGATCAGGAATCTAAATCTGTTCTCCGTTTCACGAAATTCCTGTATCATTTTTTTAAAAATGAAACACCTTCTTGAAAAACCGACCTATTTGACTTGAAAGCCAACTTACCGACCAAATTTAAAAAACCAGCCAATTCTCACCAAACTTAGTTTTCTTGCAATGAATTCAACGCTAATCACGAATATGTATGGCGCTTGTCAAAGTTCCAATTTGTTCAAAAGTTATGACCAACTGTTTTTTTGAAATTCTTTCAATAATCTGTTTGAGTTCCATGCTCACCACTATTTTTTTTTACCCTAGAAACTTACCAAAGTGACCCATTTCACTCGAAATTTGACAAGGAATCTAAATCTGGTCTCCGTTTGACGAAATTTCTTTAACATTTTTTTAAAAATGAAACACCTTCTTGAAAAAACCGACCTATTTGCTTTAAAGCCAACTTACCGACCGATTTTAAAAAACCGGGTGTCATTCGTACGAAGAGGCTTTCCCAAACCCAAAGACCCTTAAGACTATACTCTGCGATTATTACATACGAGTTATTGCACTTTAGTAATACATTTCTTTGACAAGTATCAGAAAAACGGAAACAAAAGTAAAAAATTTTAATTACGGTATTATCCTTTTTGAAGCGTTCCTGTTTCAAATGGGCTTAATTAAAACGCATTTCTCCTTTCTGAGCGTTTGGGTAAATTTTTTTGTATTCCTCCAATTCTTACCAAACTTACTGTTTCTGGCACAGAATTCAACGCTGATCACGGAATATGTGTATTCGCTTTTCAAAATCTATTGGTTGAAAAGTTATGCCCAACTGTTTCTTTCAAATTCGTCCCGCTTTCAATAGTCTGTTTCAGTGACATGCCCACCACTATTTTTTACCATACAAACTTCCCAAAAAGTGACCCATTTAACTCAATATTTGACCAGGAACCCTAAACCCTGGTCTCCTTTTCCTGAAATTCCTGTAACTTTGTTTTAAAAATGAAACACCTTCTTGAAAAAACCGACCTATTTGACTTGAAAGCCAACTTACCGACCAAATTTAAAAAACCGGCCAATTCTCACCAAACTTAGTTTTTCTTACACACAATACCACGCTAATCACGAATATGTATGGCGTTTGTCGAAGTTCCAATGAGTTCAAAAGTTATGCCCAACTGTTTCTTTTGAAATTCTTTCAATAGTTTGTTTCAGTGACATGCCCACCACTACTTTTTTTTACCCTAGAAACTTACCAAATTGACCCATTTCACTCGAAATTTGACCAGGAATCTAAATCTCGTCTCGGTTTTTGATGAAATTCCTGTAACTTTGTTTTAAAAATGAAACATATTCTGTAAAACCGACCTATTTGGCTTGAAAGCCAACTTACCGACCTATTTTAAAAAACCATGTGTCATTCGAACGGGGAGCCGTTTCCAAACCCAAAGACACTTAAAACATTACCCTCAGATTATTACAACTCGAGTTATTGCACTTTGGTAATGCATTTCTATGACAAGTATCAGAAAAACACCGAAAAAATGTAAAAAGTTTTAATGCGGTATTATCCTTTTGAAGCGTTCGTCTTTCAAATGGGCTTAATTGCAAAGCATTTCTCTTTTCCGCGCGTTTAAGTCATTTTTTATCTTTCTCCAATTCTTACCAAAATTTGTTTTTCTTGCACAGAATTCAATGCTGATCACGAATATGTGTGGCGCTTGTCGAAATTCTAATTAGTTCAAAAGTTATTCCCAACTGTTTCTGTCAAATTCTTCCCCACTTTCAATAGTCTGTTTCAGTGACCTGCCCACCACTTTTTTTTTACCTAGAAACTTACCAAAGTGACCCATTTCACTCGAAATTTTACCAGGAATTTAAATCTGGTCTCCGTTTCTCGAAAATCCTGTAACTTTTTTTTTAAAATGAAACACATCCTTGAAAAATCTGCCCTTTTTGACTTAAAAACCCAAACCCCGAACAAATTTAGAAAACGGCCCAATTCTCACCAAATTTAAATTTTTCTTGCCAGAATTCCACGCTAATCACGATTATGTAGGAGCTTGTCGAATTTCCCAATAAAATAAAAAGTTATGCCCAACTGTTTCTTTGAAATTCTTTAAATAGAATGTTTTTTACACCCCCACCACTTTTTTTGTTTACCTAAAACTTCCAAAGACACATGAACTCGAAATTTGACCAGGAATTTTTGGTCGGTTTGACGCATTCCTGTAATTTTTTTAAAAATTAAACATCTTCTTAAAAAAAACCGACCTATTTGACTTGAAAAAACTTCCCCGAAAAAATTTAAAAAAAACCCCAATTCTCAGAAATTTTTTAGTTTTTTGCACAGAATTGAACGCTAATACGAATATGTATGGCCTTGTCAAATTTTAATTAGTTCAAAACTTGGGCCCCAACTGTTTCTTTAAAATTCTTTCAATAATCTGTTTCAGTGACATCCCCCATTTTTTTTTTACCCTTGAAAATTACCAAAGTGACCTATTTCCTCGAAATTTGACCAGGAATAAAATCTGGTCTCCTTTTCCAAAAATTCCTGTAATTTTTATAAAATGAAACACCTTCTTAAAAAAACTGACCTATTTGCTTTAAACCAACTTACCCCGGTTTTTAAAAACCCGGGGTTTCATTCAAAGGGGGGGCGTTCCGAAACAAAGCCCCTTAAGACATTACTCTGCGTTTAAACAACTCGAGTTATTGCACTTCAGTAATGCATTTCTTTAAAGTATCGAATAACACCCGGAAAAAAGTAAAAATTTTAATTTCGGTATTATCCTTTTGAAGCGTTCCTCTTTCAAATGGGCAGACGGGATTTCTCTTTTTTTGAGCGTTTGGGTCAATTTTTTTGATTCCTCAATTCCCCAAACTTAACTGTTTCTTGCACAGAATTCAACCCCGATCACGAATATGTGTTTCGCTTTTCAAAATTCTAATTTGTTCAAAAGTTATGCCCAACTGTTTTTTTTCAAATTCGTCACCTCTTTCAATGGGCTGTTTCAGGTGCCCACCACTATGTTTTTTCCCTAGAAACTTACCAAAAAATGACCCATTTTAACTCGAAATTTGACCAGGAATCTAAATCTGGTCTCCGTTTCCGAAATTCCTGTAATTTTTTTTAAAAATAAAACACCTTCTTAAAAAAAACCAACCTATTTACTTGAAAAAAAAATTACAAACCCAAAATTTTAAAAAAACCCCTAATTCTCACCAAACTTGGTTTTTTTAACAGAATACGACGCTAATCAGAATATTTTTATGGCGCTTGTCGAATTTCCCAATTAGTTCAAAAGTTATATCAAATTTTTTCTTTGAAATTTTTTCAATAGTCTGTTTCAGTGACATGCCCACCACTATTTTTTTTACCCTAGAAACTAAACAAAGTGACCCATTTCACTCGAAATTTGACCAGGATATTAAATCTGGTCTCCGTTTCACGAAATTCCTATAACTTGTTTTTAAAAAAGAAACAATTTCTTGAAAAAACCGACTTATATGGCTTGAAAGCCAAATTACCGACCGATTTTAAGAAACCCTCCAATTCTCACCAAACTTAGTTTTTCTTACACAGAATTCAACGCTAATCAGGAATATGTATGGCGCTTGTCGATGTTTCAATTAGTTCAAAAGTTATGACCAACTGTTTCTTTGAAATTCTTTCTATAATCTGTTTTAGTGACATGCCCACCACTATTTTTGTATTTACCCTAGAAACTTACCAAAGTGACCCATTTCACTCGAAATTTGACCAGGAATCTAAATCTGGTGTCCGTTTGACGAAATTTTTCTAACATTTTTTTAAAAATGGAACACCTTCTTGAAAAAACCGACCTATTTTCTTTAAAGCCAACTTACCGACCGATTTTAAAAAGGGGTTTCATTCGAACAGAGCCGTTCCCCCAAAAAAAAAAATTCCCGGAAAAGGGGGCCTTTAGTTATCAAAATTCGGGGAAAAAAAAAAATTTTATCTTTTTTTTGAAGCGTTCCTTTTTCAAATTGACTTAATCTCAACGCATTTCTCTTTTTTCCGAGCGTTTTGGTCAATTTTTTTTACCTCGATTCTTACCAAACTTAGTTTTTTTTTGCAATAATTCAATGCTGATCACGAATATGTGCGGCCTCGAAATTCATTTTTAAAAAGTTATGCCCAACTGTTTCTTTCAAATTTCCCCCTCTTTCAATAGTCTGTTTCGTGACCCCCCAGCACTATTTTTTCCCCTGAAACTTCCCAAAAGTGACCCTTTCCCGAAATTTGCCCAGGAATCTAAATTTCGTCTCCGTTGGACGAAATTCCTGAAACTTTTTTTTAAAAATTTAAAACACCTTCTTGAAAAAACCGAACTATTTGGCGAAACCAATTTTCCGACAGTTTTTTAAGAAAAGGGCCAAATTTTAAACCCAAACTTAGTTTTCTTACACAAAATTCAACGCAAATGAAGAATATGTATGGCCCTTGTCGAATTTCCCAAATTATTAAAAAAGTTATGCCCAACTGTTTTTTTAAAATTCTTTTTAATAATCTGTTTTGGGGACATCCCACCACTATTTTTATATTTCCCCTAAAACTTACCAAAGTGACCCATTTCCTCAAAATTTGACCAGGAATCTAAATCTGGTGTCCGTTTGAGAAATTTTTAACTTTTTTTAAAAAAATGGAACCCTCAAAAAAAACCGACCTATTTTTTTTAAAAAAACCAATTTACCGACCGATTTTTAAAAGGGGTTTCATTCGAAAACCTTTCCCCAAATAAAAAAAACCAAAAATTACCCGCGATTACCAACCGAGTTATTGCACTTTATTATGTTTTCTTTGACAATTCAGAAAAACACCAAAAAAAAGTAAAAATTATAATTGGGGTATTATCCGAAGCGTTCCTTTTTCAAATTGACTTAATCCCAACGCATTTCTTTTTCCGAGCGTTTTGGAAATTTTTTTTGTCTACCAATTTTTTCCCAAACTTGTTTTCTTGCAATAATTCAATGCTGATCACGAATATGTGCGGCCTTTCGAAATTCTAATTATTTAAAAAGTTATCCCCAACTGTTTCTTTCAAATTCGTCCCTCTTTCAATAGTCTGTTTCGTGACCTCCCCCGCACTTTTTTTTCCCAGAAACTTACCAAAGTGACCCATTTCACTCAAAATTTGACCGGGAATCTAAATCTGGTCTCCGTTTGACAAATTCCTGAAACTTTTTTTTTAAAAATTAAACACCTTCTTGAAAAACGAACTATTCGGCAAAAGCCAACTTACCGACGATTTTAAGAAAAGGGCCCAAATTTTAAACCAAACTTAGTTTTCTTACAAAAAATTCAACGCTAATGAAGAATATGTATGGCGCTTGTCGAAGTTCCAATTAGTTCAAAAGGACCATGTTTCTTTGAAATTCTTTCAATAATCTTTTTTAGTGACATCCCCACCACTTTTTCCCCTAAAAACCCCAAAATTAATTTTCCTCGAAATTTGACCAGGAATCTAAATCTGGTGCCCTTTTGACGAAATTTCTGTAAATTTTTTTTAAAAATGGAACCGTTCTTAAAAACTGCCCTATTTGCTTTAAACACAACACCGCCCGATTTTAAAAAACCGGGTGTCATTCGAACGGGAGGCGTTCCCAAACCCAAAGACCTTTAATCATTACTCTGCGATTATTACAAATCGATTTCACTTTAGTTATGCATTTTTTTGACAAGTATCAGAAAAACACCGGAAAAAAGAAAAAATTTTTTAATTGCTTTTAATCCCGAAGCGTTCCTCTTTCAAATTGACTTAATTGCAACGCTTTTTCTTTTCCGAGCGTTCGGGTCAATTTTTTGTCTTCCTCCTATTCTTACCAAACTTACTGTTTCTTTACAGAATTCAACGCTGATCACGAATATGTGTTTCGCTTTCAAAAATTTTAATTAGTTCCCAAAGTTATGCCCAACTGTTTCTTTGAAATTCTTTCAATAGTTCTTTTCAGTGACATACCCACCACTATTTTTTTCCCTAGAAACTTACCAAAGTGACCCATTTCACTCGAATTGACCAGGAATTTAAATCTGGTCTCCGTTTCCGAAAAATTCCTGTAACTTGTTTTTAAAAATGAAACACCTTATTGAAAAAACCGACCTATTTGACTTGAAAGCCAACTTACCGACCAAATTTAAATACCGGCCAATTCTCACCAAACGTAGTTTTTCTTGCACAGAATTCCACGCTAATCACGATTATGTATGGCGCTTGTCGAACTTCCAATTAGTTCAAAAGTTATGACCAACTGTTTCTTTGAAATTCTTTCAATAATCTGTTTCAGTGACATGCCCACCACTATTTTATTTTACCCTAGAAACTTACAAAAGTGAAACATTTCGCCCGAAATTTGATCAGGAATCTAAATCTGGTCTCCGTTTGATTAAATTTTATGTAATTTTTTGTTTTAAAAATGAAACACCTTCTTTGTAAAACAAATTTTTTTTGGCTTGAAAGCCAATTTTTACTGACCTTTTTTAAAAAAACCATGTGTCTTTCCCGAACGGGGAGCCTTTTCCCAAACCAAAGACACTTAAAAAATTACCCCAGTTTATTCCAACCTCGAGTTATTGCATTTTTGGTAATGCATTTCTAGGGACAAGTATCGGGAAAAACAACGAAAAAAAAAGTTTTAATTGCGGTATTACCCTTTTTTGAAGCGTTCGTTTTTAAAAAGGGGTTTTAATTGAAAAAGCATTTCTTTCCGCGCGTTTAAGTTTTTTTTTATCTTTTCCCAATTTACCAAAATTAGTTTTTTTGAAAAGGGAATTAAAAATGCTGATACCGAATATGTTTTGGGGCCTTTGTGGGAAATTTAATTAGTACAAAAGCCCCCCCAACTGTTTGGTAAAATTTTTCCCTTTTTTCAATAGTCTTTTTTGACCCGCCCCCAAAATTTTTTTTTTTTTTTTCCCCTTTAGAAACTTACGAAAGTAAAAACATTTAACTGAAATTTAAATGCATTTTAAAATTTCTTCCCCGTTTACAAATTCTATAACTTGTTTTAAAAAAAAAAATTTTTTTAAAAAATTACTTTATATGGTTGGGCCAAAATTTGCCCCGATTTTAAGAACCCCCATCCCAAACTTAGTTTTTTTTTTACACAGAATTCAACGCTAATCGGGGTTGATGGCGCTTGTCGATTTTTCCCAATTATTTCAAAGTTAGACCAACTGTTTCTTTGAAATTCTTCAATAATCTGTTTTAGTGACATGCCCACCAAAATTTTTTACCCTAAAAACTTCCCAAAAAAGTGCCCCATTTCACTCGAAATTTGTTAGAAATTTAACTATGGTCTCCGTTTCTAAAATTTCCCTGTAATTTTTTTTTTAAAAATGAAACACCTTCTTAAAAAACTAACCTTTTTTATTTTAAAAGGAAAAAAAATTACTAACCAAATTTAAAAACCCCTAATTTCACCAAACTTGGTTTTATTTACACAAATACCACGCTAATCAAATATGTAGGCGCTTTTTTAATTTCCCCACTAGTTAAAAAAGGAAAACCTTTTTTCTTTGAAATTTTTCAATAGTTTTTGGGGGACATGCCCCCCCACTTTTTTACCCAGAAACTAAACAAAGTGACCCATTTCCCCTCGAAATTTGACCGGGATATTAAATTTGGTCTCCGTTTCACAAAATTTCCCTGTAACTTTTTTTTAAAAAAAACAATTTCAAAAACCCGCCCTTTAAAAGGCTTTGAAAGAAAATTTAAACCCCCGATTTTAAAAACCCCCTTTCCTTTTCACCAAACTTGTTTTTTTTTAACAGAATTCAACGCTAATCAGGAATATGTATGGCGCTTGTCGATGTTTCAATTAGTTCAAAAGTTATGACCAACTGTTTCTTTGAAATTCTTTGAATAATCTGTTTTAGTGACATGCCCACCACAATTTTTTTAAAAACTTCCCAAAAGGGGCCCCTTTTTTAATTCAAAATTTTTTTTTTAGAAATTTAACTATGGTCTCGTTTCACAAAATTTTTAAATTTTTTTAAAAAATAAAACACGTTTTAAAAACTAACCTTTTTTGGCTTGAAAGCCAATTTTACCGACCGATTTTAAGAAACCGGTTAATTCTCACCAAACTTAGTTTTTTACACAGAATTAACGCTAATCAAAATATGTATGGCGCTTGTCGAATTTCCCAAATTATTTCCCTTTAAAAGCCCCAGCTTTTTTTTGAAATTTTTTCAAAAATTCTGTTTTAGTGAAAATGCCCCCCAAATTATTTTTATATTTACCCTAAAAATTTTCCCAAAAGTGACCCATTTCCCCTGAAATTTGACCAGGAATTTTAAATCTGGTGCCCTTTTGACGAAATTTTTCAAACCTTTTTTTAAAAAGGGAACACCTTTTTTAAAAAAAAACCGACTTATTTTTTTTAAAAGGGAACCTTACCGACCGTTTTTTAAAAAACTGGTGTCATTCGAACGGAGAGCCTTTCCCCAAATGAAAAACACTTAAAATTACCCTGCGATTATTCCAACTCGAGTTTTTTGGCCCTTAGTTATGCATTTCTTTTAAAGTACAAAAACCCCGGGGGAAAAGAAAAATTTAACCGGTATTATCCTTTTGAAGGCCCTCTTAAAAATTGATTTAATCTCAACCCCATTTCTTTTTCCAAAAGCGTTTTTGGAATTTTTGTCTCCCCGATTTTTCCCAAACCCATTTTTTTCCTTTGCACATAATTCAATGCTGATCACGAATATGTGCGGCACTTGTCGAAATTCTAATTATTTCAAAAGTTATGCCCAACTGTTTCTTTCAAATTCGTCCCCTCTTTCAATAGTCTGTTTCAGTGACCTGCCCAGCACTATTTTTTACCCTAGAAACTTACCAAAGTGACCCATTTCACTCGAAATTTGACCAGGAATCTAAATCTGGTCTCCGTTTGACGAAATTCCTGTAACTTCTTTTTAAAAATTAAACACCTTCTTGAAAAAACCGAACTATTCGGCTTGAAAGCCAACTTACCGACAGATTTTAAGAAAATGGCCAATTCTAACCAAACTTAGTTTTTCTTACACAAAATTCAACACTAATGAAGAATATGTATGGCGCTTGTCGAAGTTCCAATTAGTTCAAAAGTTATGACCAGCTGTTTCTTTGAAATTCTTTCAATAATCTGTTTCAGTGACATGCCCACCACTTTTTTTTTACCCTAGAAACTTACCAAATTGACCCATTTCACTCGAAATTTGACCAGGAATCTAAATCTGGTGTCCGTTTGACGAAATTTCTGTAACATTTTTTTAAAAATGGAACACGTTCTTGAAAAAACTGACCTATTTGCTTTAAACACAACTTACCGACCGATTTTAAAAAACCGGGTGTCATTCGAACGGGGAGGCGTTCCCAAACCCAAAGACCTTTAAGTCATTACTCTGCGATTATTACAAATCGAGTTATTGCACTTTAGTTATGCATTTCTTTGACAAGTATCAGAAAAACACCGGAAAAAAAGTAATAAATTTTAATTGCGGTATTATCCTTTTTGAAGCGTTCCTCTTTCAAATTGACTTAATTGCAACGCTTTTCTCTTTTCCGAGCGTTCGGGTCAATTTTTTTGTCTTCCTCCTATTCTTACCAAACTTACTGTTTCTTGCACAGAATTCAACGCTGATCACGAATATGTGTTTCGCGTTTCAAAATTCTAATTAGTTCAAAAGTTATGCCCAACTGTTTCTTTGAAATTCTTTCAATAGTTCTTTTCAGTGACATGCCCACCACTACTTTTTTTACCCTAGAAACTTACCAAAGTGGCCCATTTCACTCGAAATTTGACCAGGAATTTAAATCTGGTCTCCGTTTCACGAAATTCCTGTAACTTGTTTTTAAAAATGAAACACCTTATTGAAAAAACCGACCTATTTGACTTGAAAGCCAACTTACCGACCAAATTTAAATACCGGCCAATTCTCACCAAACGTAGTTTTTCTTGCACACAATTCCACGCTAATCACGATTATGTATGGCGCTTGTCGAACTTCCAATTAGTTCAAAAGTTATGACCAACTGTTTCTTTGAAATTCTTTCAATAATCTGTTTCAAGTGACATGCCACCACTATTTTATTTTTACCCTAGAAACTTACAAAAGTGACACATTTCGCCCGAAATTTGATCAGGAATCTAAATCTGGTCTCCGTTTGATGAAATTTATGTAACTTTGTTTTAAAAATGAAACACCTTCTTGTAAAAACCGACCTATTTGGCTTGAAAGCCAACTTACCGACCTATTTTAAAAAACCATGTGTCATTCGAACGGGGAGCCGTTTCCAAACCCAAAGACACTTAAAACATTACCCTCAGATTATTACAACTCGAGTTATTGCACTTTGGTAATGCATTTCTATGACAAGTATCAGAAAAACAACGAAAAAAAAGTAAAAAAGTTTTAATTGCGGTATTATCCTTTTTGAAGCGTTCGTCTTTCAAATGGGCTTAATTGTAAAGCATTTCTCTTTTCCGCGCGTTTAAGTCATTTTTTTTATCTTTCTCCAATTCTTACCAAAATTAGTTTTTCTTGCAAAGAATTCAATGCTGATACCGAATATGTGTGGCGCTTGTCGAAATTCTAATTAGTACAAAGTTATGCCCAACTGTTTCTGTCAAATTCTTCCCCTCTTTCAATAGTCTTTTTAAAAAGTGACCGCCCACCACTTTTTTTTTCCCAGAAACTTACAAAGTAACCCCCA
>BMAV01021440.1:0-15083 GCA_019973955.1 Trichonephila inaurata madagascariensis | reverse complement strand
ATCCTTTTGTTCAGATCACCTTCTTTTGATTCCCCAGTGGAGGAAAAGCGAAAATTTCAAGCTCATTTTTGTTCTATGTGGGTAGTGGGTAGAGCCTCTATCCACACATATAAAAGCTTTCCAAAAACCTAAATAAAACCTTTTTTTTTCATTGCACACATTTGCTTAATTCATTCAGACGTGAGAAAAGTATACTTAAGACTTGTCGAAATTTTTTTCACAGATCAAAAATTTTATTTATAGTAATAAAAATACAATTTGCAGATTTACACCGAGAGGAAACTGTTTCTAACTACCCATCAGAGGACATGAAATGCAAAAAAGGTAACGTGTTGTCATCGGTATTGATTTTTATGCGTTTTAGCTTCAATTAATGCATATAGACTAAATATCCACCGCCTGCTTGGAGAAAAATTTTTTTTGTAGGGGCTAGATCTATTAGCCACTGCCCGCGAAAGGGTTAAATCTGTTGAGGATAAAAATTTGCCAGATATCGCCATGTGTGTACCTATAAAACTCAAACTCAGTGGCACAACAGCCCATGAGACCAAGGCCTACTGTGCCCATCCCATTATACATGACCATTGGGCGCTGAGGTGCATGAGCAGATGTCCCAATCAGGTGGCCAGTCTGAAGCGAGACCCCTAGTGTTCGAATCCCAAAGCAAGCTGGGAACTCATTTACTGACCCACTGCAGTAGGAATGAAAGGTTGAGTCTCCCACCGTGTGTATTACAGATAATCTAAATTCACTCTCAGTACAAATAGGAAGTACTGATATATCGCAAATTCCTACAAGCATTCCAATGAATGGCCACTGAGATTGCAAAAGAATCTTTACATTAATACAAAGTATTTAGTTTTTAAAAGTGGTAATACTTGATGAATTTTCTAGGATTTCATTTCCCCTTTTATTTTATTAACATTGCAGTAGAGTTGCATACTGAGGGATAAATCTCGAGTTGCTCATTTGTTCCCAAAGTCATCATCGTCATAGTCATACCATTTTGTTGTGTCGAGTCTCTGAGGCATACTATTTAAGAGTTTTCAACTTCTTTGCAGTTATTGCAGTGGCAATGATTGAAATAGTATGCAGATTGATATTTTCACAGATCATTATACTGAACTCCTTTACCGTGATCCTCAACATTTAAGCTGAGTGGGGAGTGTTTATTAATGTTAAACTAAAAGCACAACACAGAGGACTATTCATTAAAATTTAAAGCAATTCTATAATGAACAAGCGTGATCATTATTGGAGAGTCTCTTCTTAGCCCAATCAAGGTGGAATCAAGGTAGAATCAAGGTGGTCCAATAGTGACCAAGGATGGCTCTAGGGCAGGACCCCTGCCCGGGGTGGCAAATTCTAAAGGTGGCTTTTGGATTGAATTTGAAAAATATTTTTCTTTTTGTAACAAAAAAAATTGATACATTTTATGAAATAATATTGGGTGTGAATTTGGTATTTTTCTCTCTATATATATTTGTTGTGTATCTTACTTTCTTATTTTATACTCTGCATGTTAAATGTTAGTTTTCTTTTATGTTGAAACTTAAGAGTTCGAGGGGGAGTATATGTTAATTCATAAAATTTTATATGTGTGCACATCTTTCACTAGTTACTTTCTCCCCATCCCGGAGTGGGGGTCACTGCGGATATCCCTTTCACCCATACGATGTCCTGTGCTGGTTACTCAAAAGGGGACTGGGGTAATAAAAGTTTTTTGTTGATAGAGTCATAGGAGATGTTTTATTTGAGCTTTGAGCATGGTTACTATAAGGTAAAATAAACGTTTGCGATCCTCATCATCAGTAGACTCTTCTTAGAAGAAATTGGAATGCTGAAATGAACGATTACTTCTCTTAAATTTTACTCGTTTTAATTAATAGCAGGCAATTTTATGTTCTTAATTTCGAATTATTTTGTATTTGACTTAAAATTAATAAATATAATATTGTTATGCTGTCTTTCTGTTCGCAAGAATTATTCAAGTTTTATAGGTGTATATCTATGTGAAAAATTTATCTTTTTAAATTATAGTTTTTTTACTTTGGAGAGAAGGGAGGCATTTCCCATTTTTGTCCGGGGAGGGAAAACTGCTAGAGCCAGCCCTAATGACCCGTGGACCACACGCGGCCCGCAAAGTGAGTTTTTTTTTAGATCCGGCAAGGCAGTCGGAAAAACAAATAGACATATAATGTTCTCTTTACTTGGGTCAACATATATCTGTGAGCAAAGTTTTTCTTGAATTAATGTCAACAAAAGTAAATATAGATGCAAGTGTTGGCTGACATTGATGTTCAGGCTGTGTTACGAATTTCATCGAGCCATCTCGCTCTTGATTTTAAAAAAATATTCTAGAAATGTATGATAGGGTGCATTTGTGTCTTATTAAATTGATTCTAAAGGCCGTAACACACATATATTTTTCATGCAATTTTTTCATCCAATTTTTGGCCGAATCTGAGGGGGAAGGGTTGCCGTAAGCAAAACGATATGCTCTGACGTCAGCACATAAAAAAAATTACCCCCATTTTTTGTTGCCATAAAAATTATTTTTTTTTTTGCGGGGGGGTGTGAAAAAAGGTTTTTTAAAATATTATACCCCGTTAAAAATTTTTCCCTTTAAAAATTTAACGGCAATCAAATGGGCAAACCCGAACCACCTTTTGCATGCGAAAGGCCCCGAAGCCCCAGGCAATTTGAATTTTTTGGGGTTAGTTGGTTGGGGTTTTGGGATGGGAAGGCTTTTGGTTTATTTCGAAAAACATTCAAGGTCGTTCGACGGGAAAAAAAGAAGAAATTGATGACAAGATGGAGGGTCAAAAAATAGAAAGGATTACTGGGGTACCGGGTCGTGACACCCGTTTTTACCAAAGATAGTAAACCCCTTGGGAAAAAGGAAAAAAGATTATAGGGTACTTGGGGATTGTGACCCCTTACCCACCAAAGAAGGTGACCCCCTTGGGGGGTTTTATTTGGGAAAAACTTTTGAGTCGCTAGCAAAAAAAATTGTTCTAAATTGGGTTCTATGGCAACGGAGTAAAAATTGCACGAATTGGACGAAAAATTGCTTGAAGCGTCTACGTGTGATACGACCTTAAGATTAAATGTTCTTGTAACTACAGATGACATGAAATGAGCACAATAAATAAATTGAATAAAATTGCAACCTATATTTTTATGGTATGGCCAATATGGCGTCGCACTAAAAAGAGATACCAACTTTCGGTGATGTGCTAGGTAGATTGATGAACACTGTAATAACTGTTCACAATCTGCTATTAGAAATTTTTAAAAAAAAATATTTTATGGTACAATTTATATCTTTTCTTGAGATGCAAAGTTAACTAATGAATGCAATTCTTTTAAAAAGATGCAGCTCTCCAGTATTCTTCGCTTCCACAATGTGACCCCTCGAGGCGAAACAATAACCCACACCTGATTTAGATAATAAGCGAAGAATAAGTAAATAACACACAAAAAAAAGGTTCTTTTTTTCAAATAATAATCGTGTGGCAATTCCCTCTCGCTCGATAACCTACCAAAGGGGAATTTTTAAACATCCTCCCTGTCCGATGAGGAAATTCAAAGTTATTTAGTAATTTATTATCTCGTTTGTCACTATGTTAATCGATCACTGTGTATCGATTTATTTTATTCATTCGATTACAATATGTTACGTTATCATCTGATTTTACGTTTGTTGATCTTGCAGTTGTTCTAAATGTTGCGCGCCGGCGTATCAGTGCCGATTTAAGCTCATTTCGAGCCCTGGGAGAAGATCTACAGGCCCCCTTTGCAATGGAGGATCAAAATTTATAACCAGAAAATCTGGTTAAGGCCATCTTATCTGGGTCCTTCTGGGCGCCCACCCCAAGCACCCAATGGATAAATCGGCACTAGTGGTTACAGCTTTTGTTGCTCCATATTCTACAAAACCTTAACTGTAACTGTTACATGATTTGGTTTGAAAAAAGGATGGAAGAAAAATTTACTATGGGAGAGTTTATTTGGAATTGAATAACACGGGCCTCGGAATTAGGAAATATAAAGCAGCCTTCATTCTTATTTGTAATCATATTACTTTATCGAACAATAGAAATAACCAATAGATATATTTTACATTAAAATTTAATCGCGTTGAGATGGGATGTGGATGAGGTAAGTTGAAATTTGAAATTTTGCTACTTATGTGCTATCACAACCACATTGGTGACATTCGTACTATCGCAACCATATTGGCGAGATTGAATAAAACTTCACGAATTCTAAAAATGTGGTTGGAATATGGAGCGCGTAGTCGAAATAGTAAAACAAATAGTAAATTGGTTCATTTACTATTTCTACAGAGAGGGCCCCATTTATGTAATTTTTTGTCAATTTTTACTCATTTTAGTAGTAATAATTCATTTTTCTCTTCTTAATTGTAGCTTTTTTTTTTTTAAAATGTACGAAATATAAATCTAAACATCACAAAAAGATTTCCACATCTTAATTTTTTTTTAAAAAAGAAAGTTGTCGCAAGTAGTCGGATACCTTAAACATATAATTTCTCTTTTGTGTGAATGAGTGAATGAGTATATATTTACGTCGCACTATTTAGCTACTTAAGGGCTATTGGCGACAGTGAGTGAGTAGTGAATATTAAAGTCTGCACTGTTCAGCTACACGAGGGCTTTTGGTGACGGACCACGTAATTTTGAACCATGGTCAAGGGACGTGGACGACACCTGAGCTGGCACCCCTCTCCTAACTACCACACCACACCAACGGGAGAACGTTTCAGCTCTCGACAGATTTAACGTGCATCGCTGCCCTACACTGCGGGTACTGGGCTCGAACTCATGACATGCCTACCATAATCCGATACCTTGATCACTGGGCTACCGCAGCCCTATTGGCGATAGACTTCATAATTTTGAACCCAAATGATCAGGACGACACATGAGCTGGCTCCCAGTCTCCTAACTTCCACGCCAATCAAACTAGAGGACGTTTTAGGCTCGATATAGTTAACGTTCATCGGTTTCCTCTTCACGGTGGGTCTTCAGTGGCACTAGTGTTCGAATCATCACATGCCGGCCAAGAGTTCGTGTCCATAACACAAGACAGCTATTGCTGCTGCATTTTGCTGAACCTACCACGTACAGGTTAAACAAATGGATTGTCTGTAGAAGTTAAATAGCTATTTAAAATTTACGTTCAGTACAAATATGAAGTACTGAAATATTGCAAGTTCCTATCAGCACTCAGATGAATGGCCAATGAGCAGTTTAAAAGAATCTTTACATTAATACAAAGTATTTAGTTTTTAAAAGTGGTAATTCTTGGTGAATTTTCTCGGATTCTATTTCCCCTTTTTTATTATCATTGCAATATACGAGGGTTGGGGCAAAAGTCATGGCAACTGATTTTTTCTTGAAGATACCAGTCCGGTTGGAAAATGTGACATATATAAACGAAAGGACAAGGTGTTAACTACATATATGGACAATGAATAGCACTGAAATATTGTAACACACTAATTAATTACGGTAGTCTACAGGGCAATATGGCCTTCACTGTGCAAAAGAATGACAACACAGTACACATAAAGTTGACATGACAAACCTGGGCCTAAGTACCCTCAATGTAGCCCCCTGCTACTTTCACCACAACGATGTGGGAGGTGCTGAATACCATCAGCGTCAGCAATTAACGCAACACGTTGCTCCTCAGTGGTTGAACACGTCCTTGTTGAAACTTTAATACCCACCGTGCTACTGTACTGTATTGTAAGGCATTATTTCCAAGGGATGCCACTAATTCACTGTGATATTCCATAGCATTTTTCCCTCTGATAACGGATATTTTGATGCAAGAATGCTGTTCAACACGGGTTACTTCCATCACACGAAACTCACCAACTGACTGATTTCACAGCCCCGCTGCGCTACTACCAGCTATCACAGAGCCATCCATTCTTTTGTACACATACTATTCCTGCAGAACTTCCACACGACATATATACGTTTGTGATCCATTCATATATATACGAGAAATAAATTAAAAGTAAAAAAAATTTTAAAAATTAAAATCAATCAGATCAAGTTATTTAAATCCGGCGACAAGCTTTATATAAAATTGTGTACAACTTTATAAGTTTACAAAACATTTTAAAAGAAAAGTTTATTTTATTCTTTTAGAGCTTTTTAAAAAATTTTATTAAAAAATTTAGTACTTTTAATTTATTTTTTCACAATTTTATATCAGTGGAAAATTCTTAGTCTGTTAACTCATTCAACGCATTATTGTTGAAGGTCGTTATAGCCAGTTAATTTTGAACATCCAGCTAAGGGTTTAACCTTTTTTTTCGCCAGGCCTTATATATATTATTTACTCGGGCCACAAAAGAGGATACTGGAAAGGGGGGATAAACACTGTTAGACCAAAAACTTAAAAGAAAAATATAAAGTTAAAACCAATTTTTTCCTCTTTCCATATATATTATATTAAAACAAAAACACAATTTTTTGAAAATGCCAATTTTAAACCATTTTAATTAACATCACATAAGAAAAGAAAAAATTTCGAAAACGGAATTTTTTTAGTTTCACTCTAAATGCCACAACGAAAGGCAAGTTATGAGGTGGAAGTCATTTTAAAAAGAATATTAGAAGTGCTCATTTTGTAAAATAGTAAAACTTATGTAGAGAATGCCGTGCAATCTCGGGCCATGCATATTTTTTAAACAATTGATAATTGATATGAATGTAAAAACATGCATTGTCATCCAAACAAACAGTAAAAATTTCATTAATCGGTTAAGACACCAGCTCAAAATCTGAACTTCAGATTCCACCCCCAAATTTTACATTGCAAGTTAAATAAAACCTTGAAAAATATAGCAAATTTCTACGTAGATTGGAATATTGTAAATTTTAGTTATACGGAAAAAGCCAGAGCAACAAGGTTAAGTGGAGGAGGGAAAGGGTGGGGAAATCATTTTGAAAGAATATTAGAAGTGCTGCTTTGATGGAAAAAAAACTTTAAAAAATGAGAATACCCTTTCAACGCCGGACCATGCACTAGTCTTTTTTAAATAATTGGATATTGGGAAAGAAGGTCAAAACATGATTTCACCAAATTTACAGTATACAAAAATTTTAGCCCAACGGTTGAAACTCATTCAAAATTGATTTGGTTCCACCCCAAAAATTTTACATTGCAAGTTAAATAAAAGCTTGTAAAAAATAGTTCCATTTACGTTTTGCTCAAGGAGTATTGTAATATACCTGTTCAATGAAACAAATTTCAAAATTATTTTTTCAAAATAATTGAAGGTGTCATATTATCATTGGTGCACAGTCGAAGCCGGGGTCCGACCCCCAAAGCCCCTATATTTCTTCACAATAATTACAATTAAATATAAAAGAAAATTGCAAAGAAAGTTATCAAGGTTAAATTAAATTAAAGTAATTATTTTTCTTTATTAGCTTTTAATGTATTTTTTCAAAAATAAAATCCAAAGGATGATAATATTGTGCACTTTAAATTACATAATTTTTGTCAAGTCGTCTATGATAGCATTTCACCCGAGCTGCGAACAAACCCTTAAAATTGGTGAGGAATTGATTGTTGATCATTTCGATAAGAGTCCAGTTTGGAACTTGGCTCACTGCTATATTTAAATTATATACATATTTGTACGCATAACATTCGTACGCATAATATGTATAGCTATTTCACCCGAGCTGCGAGCAACGAGGATTAAAAAGGAAGGGGGAGGGGATTGATTGATTGATTGTTGATTTTTTTGGCGCAAGAGCCAAGTTTGGCCATACTGCGCCTCCCATTCATTAGTATATTAAAATTTTAAAAATATAAACACACAATAAATATATATATAAACATAAAAATGTATTTTAAAGTGTCAGAAGAAAAATATAAAATTAAGCAAAGTATTTAAAAATGCATAAATGTAATATAGATATCTCTTTAAAAAAATCAATGGTATAATATACTTTTAAAGAAATTAATTCATGTAAAATATCAATTGAGCGTAAAATGCAAAAGGTTTGGATGGGGATTTCCCAGCAAATGCAGTCAAAGTTAAGAGTTGGTAAAGGTGTTTCATTTAGATGAATACTTAGGCATTCTATTAAAATGGGTAAAATGGAAAGGTCCATTGACAAAGTCGCATACTGGGGACTCTTCTGCAGCAAATGTCATGGTTGGACATGTGTCCGATAGGAGATCTAGTGGACATCATGTCTGTACTGACGCTGCCCATTGAGTGGTGAAAGGATGAATGCTATGTAACTTGTTGATGACCTGTTGATCCTAAGTCTCTTGCCATATATGATGGATATAGTGCTGTAAAGAAGTTTATATATATATATATCTTTATGCGGATGATACGGCCTTAAGTGCCACGTACAAAAACCTAAAATCTGTCACTTTTGCCCTCTCAACAAACACCTCAAACTTCTAGAAAATTACTACGATAGATGGAAAATAAGTATTAATGTAGAAAAATCGTGTGCAGTTATCTTTACCAAAAAACGTTCTTCTCCACCTCCGCTCATAATGTACAATAAGCAGATTCCTTGGTCTCAGAAAACCAAATATCTTGGCGTTATTTTTGATTCTCATTTAACTTGGAAACAACATATTCTACACGTCCGCGATAAGTTCCGGAAAATCATGTTTAAACTTTTCCCTTAATATCCCGGAACTCAATTTAAGTGAGATAACAAAGTGCTTCTCTATACAGCCGTCATGCGTCCCAAATTGCTTACGCTTGTCCCGTCTGGGGTTATGCTGCTAAGACTAATATAAATATTTTAAATACTGTGCAAAATTCTTATATTCGAATGGTCGTAAAAGCTTGTCGCTATATGCGAAATGATTACATTAACAAGCTCTAAAAATCAATAGTTTCAAAGCTCACATTCAAAAATTGCCATAAATTTCTTCAATAACTTGCAGTTTACAAACAATGCAAATATGATTAATTTAGATGTTTATAACTGCAATGACAATACCAAAAGTCCGAGAAGAATTCTACAGGATTCCTACAACCCGCCTTAGGTACTTTATCCTCGCAATAATTATGTAATTATTGCACCCAAGTAAACTTTTAAATTTTTAATTTTTAATTTTTCTTCTTTTGTTATTTTTCTATCTTTTACCCCACTGGACAAACGTATTCCACTTTCTACTTTTTAAAATTTTACTTATCCCCATGGGCAGCCAGCCAGAGGCTATACTCACTTCCACCTCCAACCAATGAGAGACCACCCACATAGCTCTCAGCCATGTATGAACCTTCCACGTCTTGAAAATGACCTTAAGCCCCTTCTCCCGGATTCCACCGCCGCAGCCAATAGCCTGCATGCTACATCGCAGACTGTGTAATTCCACGAAAGTCAAGCCCCACTTCAAAGACTCTTAAAGATATGGGATTGAGGACTCTGTGTGTGTATCAGTCCACACAGATGCCCAAAAATAGACTGCCATCCACTGTAAAGAAGTTTTTAAATCCTGGTAACACACAGGCTGCTGCATGAGATCAGACGAAGGGGGAGGGGAAGGAAATGCTTTAAGACCAAGACAACATTGGAAATTTAAAAGGAGGAATTATGATCAAAATTTTAAAACTCCTCATTTTTTGTGCTTTTGTTTATTATTATTTTCAATATTTTTTTTTATTTTTCGTACTGATCAAACACTAAATTGGAAGCATTTAAGATACACTTCTACACAATTTCTGCATAAAAAAGGAATGTCAAATGATTACCAATAAAAAATACATATAAACTTTAAAGTGTTTAATTCTGTTATTTCATAGAATAAATAGGTATTTCATGAAATAACTAGACAAGTCAGTTAAAGTGTATAATAGATGAAATATTTCATACTTTACCTAGTTATTCTATGAAATAACTATTGATGGACCTTTAAAGTGAAAAATAAAAAAATTAGGTTATTTTATAAATTCATTTATCATAAATTACTAAAACCTCTCGAAAAGTACATTTAAATCCCTACTGTGGACGATTAATTGATAAATAATAAGAAAAAGCAGATAACATAATTTATTATTGCTTATATTGCCAGCATTAGTTAAACATAAAGGAGAACAAAAATAATATATATTAAAAAAAAGAAACTTAGTCAATTCCTACTAAGAAACAACAAAGAAAATTTTTATGTTAGTTACTTTTTATCATACAGCTACAATTAATATGAATATTAATAACATATGATAGAATGACAATATTAAGTGATAATTAATTTCTATTAATTATTATTAAAGTATCATATTGTCATCCAAAACAATCGTGTACTATATAAAATTTCAGCTGAACTGAATGCTTTAAAACGTGAAAAAAAATCTTTTATAAAGTTTTGACCCAAGTTGCTAAAAGTGAAACCAGCGTGACTCTGTATCTGTAATTTTTAAATAATTAGTTTCAGTCAGTCAATTTTAATTAATTATACTTGAATTACCGTATTGTCACCCAAAGCAATCGTGTATAGAAAATTTCAGCTCAAATGAGTTCTTAAAAATGTGAGAGAAAAACCTATTAAAGTTTTGACACAAGTCGCCAAGTGAGTGAGTGAGTGAATATTAACGTCCCACTGTTCAGCTACATGAGGGCTTTTGGTGATGGACCTCGTAATTTTGAACCATGGTCAAGTGACGAGGACGACACGTGAGCTGGCACCCCCTCTCCTAACTACCACACTACACCAACGGGAGGACGTTTAAGCTCTCTATAGATTTAATGTGCATCACTCCCCTACACGGCGGGTCTTTAGTGGTACTCGGCTCAAACTCCTGACATGCCTGCCATGATCCGACCGATACCTTGACCACTGGGCTACCGCAGCCCCCACAAGTCGCTAAGTTGCCAAAAATGCTGCTAACGTCGCTGTATTTGTAATTCTTTGAATAATTAGTGTTCATCAATTAATTTTTATTAATTAAAATTAAATTACTGTATTGTCATCCAAAACAATCGTGTATATAAAATTTCAGCTCAATTGAGCGCTTTAAAATGTATTTTATTAACAATTGAGAGAATTTGAACAAAAATATAGAGAGAGAGAGAAAGTGTGAGCTAATAGTAGGAATTGAAAAAAAGAATATGTTTTACATCTGTTACTGACACACACAATTAACTTTTCTACTTTTTAAACTCCAAGGATATCATAATGCTGGAGTAACCAATAGTCACGTAGTACTTTTTTTCTGTGCCGTTTTAGCACTTTCTACTTCTGCTATCAAAAAATAGTTTTTTCACGAGTAAGTGCAGCACACTGCTTTCCTTTGTCTCACGCGTATTTAATAGAAATTCTTATTTCTCTTGCATTAAATCTTTCTTAATTACAGGTTGGTATCTCATTCCTGCAGAAGTCATTGCTTGAAAACAAGTTGCAAAAATATTTGTTAATAATCCAAAATGTAAAATGCACCATCCAAATTCTGTGTTTTAAAGCAATAAAATGGTTGGTAAACACACATCGTTGCAAAGCAGCTATAAACTGCTCAAAATTGACTAAAAGCACCCAGAACCGGTTCAAAGAACTTCCAAGTGCCGTACTTCATACTTTAACGATCAAGTAAACGTTATTCTATAGAATACCTAGCTAAATCATAGAATTTAATAATTTTACATACTTTAACTGACTTGTCTTATTACTTCAAGAAATACCTAGTTTTTCTATGAAATAACGGATTTCACACTTTAACGGTAACATACATATTGTTAGTAGATCGGGGTTCGAAGATTTTACGCTATCAGTCCTAAAAAGCAAAACAGTTCGCAGTTGTAAAATTAGCAAAATAAGTTCCAGAAGACCTTCACTCCTTCTACTGCGCTCAGACACAAATATCAGTGTCTAAAAATACAAATACGTAATGATTAAAATTATTCGTAAGGACTCACTCGACTAGCAACTAATCGCTAGTCGGCTCTTCAACAGTCAAAACAATACTAACTCAATTTCAGCTAGCCAGAAGCATCCGTATGATCGCCAAAATGGTTGCCAAAAATGATGCCATCTTGACTCTGTGGGACACAGGATGATTAATGAACGAGGCGATGTTTTCAGATTTAGATGACTTGCTTTATTTTCATGTTCGGTAACTGCTCTCAGAATATATATATATGAGGAGTTGAGAAACTCTACAACTCTATCGCCAACATTTTGCCAAGTTTTCATTGAATCGTCATTATAATGTAAGGAACGGCGTTGCTTGTTGATATTACAATTTTAGCATAAAACTAGCACAACAGAGAGTAATATTAACGTATTACATATCCCAGATATAAAAATTATTTACACTATGTTAAGCATACATTACACAAAATTCGTGACAGTATTTTAACCCCATTTGTATTTTAAAGCATTCGCTTAAAAACGAAAAAAATAATCACATTGCATCACCTAGCGTCGTTAGAAAATCAACACAAATCCAACGAATCACTGACAGTAATGTCAGATAAATAATTTTTCTTTAGCTAATTTTTTTTTATCTTAGCTTGCGTATAAAAAGGGATACGAAAAAAAAAGACCAAAAATTGAATAGATTTTCAATTAATTAAAAATAAACATATTTTAAAAAAGATCATAATGAAGTTGTCCCATGCCTGTTACGTATTTCTAAAACAGCAAACGTAATCTTAAAATAAAAGCGGTTTTATTTTCAGTGTTTACACTATGTGTGTGAGTGTGTATATATGTATATATAGCAGTAGCACACACAGAAATTTTTCAAGGGGGTCCGGGGTCGAAAGTTCACCATTCTTGTATTTTGTTCCTTTTGATTTTATCGGTTTTCGGGAACAAAACACAGTAAAAAACTAATTATTAAATAAATAAATAACATTAATTAATAAAATTAATCATTAATAACAAATACTTAATTAAATTTTACGTATTATATACTTAGAGTTATAATCAATCAAAAAAAATCGACTGCTTTGGAGTGGGTCCGGAACCCCAGGTTTTCCCCCTTGTATGCGCGCGCCACTGATATATAGTAATCTCCTCGTTTTAATTTATAAAAGAATGTTTTGAAATTTTTATCTCTCTTAATTAATAAAATCTTATCTTATTTAATTAATATAATAATTATTATTAATAATTATATAATCTTAATTAATATAATCTTATAATAATTAATAATCTTAATTATATAATCTTATAATAATTAATAATCTTAATTAATATAATCTTATAATAATTAATCTTATAATATATAATCTTATAATAATTATTAATAATTTTAATTAATATAATCTTAATTAATAAAATTAATCATTAATAACAAATACTTAATTAAATTTTACGTATTATATACTTAGAATTATAATCAATCAAAAAATCGACTGCTTTGGGGGTCCGGAACCCCAGGTTTTCCCCTTGTATGCGCGCGCCACTGATATATAGTAATCTCCCCTCGTTTTAATTTATAAAAAAGAATGTTTTGAAATTTTTATCTCTCTCTTAATTAATAAAATCTTATCTTATTTAATTAATATAATAATTATTATTAATAATTATTAATAATCTTAATTAATATAATCTTATAATAATTAATAATCTTAATTAATATAATCTTATAATAATTAATAATCTTAATTAATATAATCTTATAATAATTAATAATCTTATAATATATAATCTTATAATAATTATTAATAATTTTAATTAATATAATCTTAATTAATAAAATTAATCATTAATAACAAATACTTAATTAAATTTTACGTATTATATACTTAGAATTATAATCAATCAAAAAAATCGACTGCTTTGGAGTGGGTCCGGAACCCGGATCCTTGTATGCGCGCGCCACTGATATATAGTAATCTCCCCTCGTTTTAATTTATAAAAAAGAATGTTTTGAAATTTTTATCTCTCTCTCTCTCCCCTCTCTTTTAAAGTAATTTTCAAAATAACCAAACATCAAAAAGGAAAGATTTTTAGTTGAATCGATCCCCGGCAAAAAAATACGAATAACAACAATCCGCTTTTTCATCCCTGCCGGGATTCGAACCCGGGACCTTTGGATTAGAAGTCCAACGCGCTAATCCACTGCGCTACAGGGACTGTGAATAGCAGTTCAAATTTGTCTTCCACTTTGGGACAGATAGAAAGAACAACGGTTTTGATATTGATAAGGTTCTAATTTTGGAATTTTTTCAAAGTGTACCCAATAAAATAAAGATAACGAATTCCATGTCCGCGATACTGATTCCAACGAGACTCTGCACCAATTTTGTGACCCTTTCCATTGCCAATAATATTCGTATGAATATAAAATAATGTTTATTTATTTATTTTAAAAAAAAAGCCTCTTGTCTGTACGAAAATATCCCACCCTTAGATGTTCAATGTATTTATATAATAAAGTCATAAGAATATTTATTGCGTATCTTGCTGGTGCAATGGATATGCTTGGCATAAATATATAACTTCAAGGAATATAATAAAAAAAAAAAAAGAAAAGAAATTTGACCAGAATATTAAAATATACCAAACGATTATGACACGCTAGAAATTTATCACAAAGAGTAAAAGAGGCTTTGCAATAGAAAATTAAAATTGAAGTAGTTTTGGAAATAATCCAAATTAACTCCTTCTCTTGTTTAATTTTAATAAGTTCACTGGAAACTGTGCGTGAAGATATATACTAAAACAATTGGCAACATCTTGTAGTCGTTTTTTGAAATCTGACTGATTTAGATTATGATGTTTAAAATCCATGCAATTATTTTATCTTCACTAATACTAAAGCAAATTATCATATTGTACTAATTTTATGCATATTTATCTTATTATGGTATTTTCCATTTTTTGTGGATATGAAAAAATATTTAATTAATGTCTATAGTTTCTTGCGATATATTTTGCATATCTAAAAATATTCAAATTTTTATAGAAATTTTTCAATATACAAAAAAAAAAAAATATGGAAATTGCCATCAATTTTTTAAAATTTTAACTGAGAATTTCTACATGTATATATAGAGAAGTTAAAAAATTCTTGCTATATCAAGAATTCATTCCTTAACAGGTTTCCG
>BMAV01021439.1:0-20392 GCA_019973955.1 Trichonephila inaurata madagascariensis | reverse complement strand
TTTTAAAATGGAACCTTAAAAAAAAATTCTTGCCTTTTCATACGGAGAAGCTATGAAATTATACGACTTCAGTTATGAATTCGAAAGCAAAATAACTCTTTTCGGCTACTTTAATACAGTTCGTAGATAGCCAGTTCGGCGGGCTACGTTTATATATATATATATATGAAGGGGGAGTAATATATTCGATTTTTCCCATCCATTGTAGCCTACCTCTCATTTCTCCCTCTCTTTAATATCCAGTGACAAAACCTACACCCATCGAGCCCCCGTTCTGCTTTATTGGATTTTCAAGATGCCCCCCCCGATCGTGTTCCGGCTAAAAACATCTGTCGCTGTGACGCTCTTTACAAGCATTCAAGTTCTCTCTAAAAATATTTTCAAAGTATTTAATTTAATTTTTAATATTAACTTAAATTTTAGACACGTAAAGAATCTATGTCTCTTCTCATTTTTCACACTACAGAACATAAAAGCCCGAAATAATATATAAAGTGGTCGACGTATATATACTCTTCCGCCAGCGCTCTTCATTATATTAAATTAAAGGCACGGGGCTTTTTTGAAGTGGATACTAGTTTTATGCGAAATTTTGATGCAGTGCGTGTGAGGTTCGCACCTCATCCCAAAACCTATTTGAAAGCATCAATGGATGAGTAATACTAGCTTTTGTTAGACGGCAAAGAGTGGTCAGAAAATGATTTGTTTTTGCTATACCTTCTAAATAATTACAGCAAATTAAAAAAAAATACTCAACATGCTATGCTTTTTTTTTGAAAATAATGCCAAATATTTTATTTGTTTTATCTAATTACTGTTTAAAGAAATATTATTTCTTTTTTGCTTACAACTTGGTAGTAATGAAAAGTTACAATAGTCTTTTTTCTTTCGGTGTGTATTTTAATTCATTTATTGTATGCTTATTAGGTTGGGCTAATTTTTCTTCTTTTTCGAGTGAAAAAATTACCTTTTCCCTAATTAAATAAAATGGTAAAAAAGAAGTGTTTAAATTTTTTAAAAAAATGTACATCTTTCACTCATTTCAAAAAATTTAGAGAAATTTCTTTATTATTTTATTTTCTATTTTTAATTATTTAACTTTTCTATGTCGAAACTCTTTTGTTCTAAATGTAAAGTTTGGGATTTCAGGAGCTAGAAATAAAAACCCTTCAATTTAAAACATTTGCTATTCGCGTATAACAATCGAAAACAAGTTTATTTTTTCTTTTGTTTTTGCAAAATTAAAATTATTTTGTAACTTAATACAACTTAATATTTTTCACTTTCAATGCATAATACTCAATAAGTGGCAAGCATACTTTCATTTCGAATATTTTTAACACTATAAGTGAACCTATTAAGCATAGTTTAAAATTTCCATCCCTTTTTTAAAAATAAAATTTTTTTAAATCAGGCAAGAAAATTCAGGTGTTGATCTTGATAAAAAAGTCGTCACTAATGATATTTCTTGTCAGCATTTTCGAAATGTTTCTGTTATAAGTTGACGTTGTGTCACTTAATTTTAACCATTAAACTTTTTTAAAATTAAAATTGGAATCGGAAACTCCCATCTGTATTTCCCGTTTTGCGCAAACCTGCATGGAATAAAATGAAATGAATATGTTTTTTTCTCTTTAAAAATTTTTGCTGTCTTATGTTTCTTTTTTTTCACGTATCATATTAAACTAACATTATATATGTTTAATTTGAAATAGATGAGTTAAGATTAGGACTCTTCATTTGATTTATTGTGATTATATACACTCCCCAACGAAAAAGATAAAAGATCGGTTTTTAAAAGAGTAATCGGTTTTTTAATCATAATATTTTCAGATATTTTATTGCTTAGGGAACTAAACAACATCTCACTGCTTGGGTGTGATAGGAGAAGCCTTTTTTTAATCTTGAAAAAGATGCGATCGCAGCGGCAGCGTGGTCAGATATTTCATAACGAACACTGACCTATGATGCTTTTAAGCTGATTCTCATTCGTTTTAGCTTGAACTGATCATCAAATTTACCATTATCTGAGGTCTCAGAACCTTTACGCATTTATATTCGTTCGATGCCAATAGGTCTCCAAATTTCATTCAAATAATTTGAGGGTTCCGCGTGTCGCGTATTAGTTGCTAATTCACATTTCAAATTTGAGTCCTCATTTTAGTTTTTAAATATTTATTATCACGAGACGTTACGGCAACACAAACAATAAATATTCATTGCACCCACTCATTTCGGAGTTCGACCTAAGTTATTTACAGACTGATTGAATCACCAAAGGAAGGTTCACGCACGCAAATTTCCCTTTAGGGATTGCTGAGGTGCAAGTCGCCACACTGTGCGACTTTTTGATCTATATTTTTCTTTCAAGTACTTTTGCTTACATTGGTAAAGGCCTTCGAACACTCACCTGATGGTTTTGCGGCCAATTGTTTCGCCAAATGCCGCCAAAGGAAATCCGCGATTTTGAAAATGGTGTCAGAGACATAAACAATGAGAAAAAAATGTGCTTTCTAAAATGGCGTCAAGAGACGAAGAATCGTAAAAACACACGTGTTTTCACACAAATCAAATTTCAAGAAACAGTGAATCCCGATATGTGGCCTACATATCAAAACCCACAATTTCAAAATCAAATAAGATTAACTTAAGTACAATAAATTTACTGATGAATAAAATAATTAACAAGAACAATAAACTTCAGTGGATGAAAAAAGAATGCACAGTGTGATTTCTTCTTGTTTCTCACCCAAATCAATACCAATTTGGATTAGTACATTACAGTCTCTTTTCTCTCAAAAACTAAAATTACATCTTTTAATCTTAAAAAATAATTTTCAAAATGCAAATTCGCTTAACATATTAAAATAAAATAATGAAATACATTAAAAATTCTCAAAGATTGTATAATACCTCTACTTTCTCTTTCATAATATATAAACAATATATCATAAAACACAAAATATGTTAATATTTTTAATATAATGTCATATTACTCCTCTTCACCAAAAACGTCTTTTAAGCAAAAACTCAGTCACTTCTATATTATGCAATGATTTTCTTTTCTTTTGTTTCCTTTTCTTTTTATTTTGGGTATTTTGTGTAGTATAACTCAGTTGAAAATTTTCAGTGCCCTTTAAAGGAGGAATGAACCGATTCCTTTAAATTTTATTACATTGGGGCTTTAACAAAATAATATCTGAATATTTTTCAAAACTGTATAAGGACCTGAATAATGGGGACTTAATTCTTTTGGGGGGTAGAAATTCCTCATACACACTCATGACTAAGTCTCCAATCTTGAAATCAGCTTTCTGAAATTTTTTGTCATGTCTAATTTTATTTATTTGACTATATTGTTCAATTCTTTCTGTAGCTAATTTTCTTACTTCTTCTATAGGAGGGTATATTTTATTATCTTCTATTCTAATTTGGTAAATTCCCAAAATTAATAGGTTTAGGAAACCTTTTTTGAATGGATTTGATTACATTTATGGGTTACTTTTTCCAAAATTTTTGTCCATGGGACTTTACTTGAGTTGTTACTAATTTCACATTTTTAAGCGGGTAATGATGGTTTGATTTATACGTTTAACTCTTTTCCACTGGTTTGAGGTCTGTGAGAAGTAGTTAACAATTGAGTGAGAGACATTGTTATGTCTTAAAAATGCTTAAATCTTGAAGAGGTGAGCGTAGTATTCCTATCATAAAACTTTTTCCGGTACATGATTCTGAAGAATTGGTTTAAACAATTAATATAAGTGTTTGTTGGTGCATTTTTTGATGGGAAAGTTCAAATATATCGGGTGGCTTGATCAATAATAATGTGTAAATATTTCTTAACCCGTTCAGAACCATGATCCCATATATGTGATTACGCGTTTATCCCTCCAGGCTCCACGGTATCGTGCATGTGATTGCGTTTTCCCTTCTCTGAGGCCTATGATCACACCGGTGTGATCGGAGTTTGGATCGTTTTTATATTAATTTTTGCAAGGCACTAGATGGTGGTTAAAGAGTTCGCTTTTTTTAACAATGTTTCACAAAACTTTGAACTTCATTATGTACTTTCGGCTCCGAGTTTTTTTTAAATTAGATCCGGGATATTTATGAAGTAAGCAAATGCACAAGTTTAGATTTTTCTTGAGAATCGGGCATTTAAGGGTTCGTGATATATTGCGCTCTATATTACTCTTTATATTTTGATTAAGTTGGTAAAAGATGGAAAGTTTATTAGTTTATTCGACCCCAGACTGACTCATTTTAAATTCATTAAGAACAATCGATTATTTTTCTTTGCTATAGCAACCATAGCTGCCATAACCAAAAGAACAGAAAAGATATATTCTAATGTGATACTAAGAAAGCCATAAGTAATATGAGGATTCATTAAAAATATATATATATATATATAAAAAAAAAAAGTGAAAAAGGTACTAGAACTCGTGCTAAAGCGGGGGAAGAAAGGAATTCAAAACACAACAAATGTAGATACAAAAAGTCTTCAGACTAAACTGGAGACCTATTATGATTTCAAGGCTGTCGCTGAATTTTTAAAATTTTAGGATAACCCTTTCCCCCCGTAGAGCAGAAATTTTCGACATAATAGGAAAAAAAAAAACCCAAGTTAAAAAGTTCTTATAACACGTGGAAGAAAAACGAAATATTTTAAAAAATGAAGCTAAGAAAAGAAACAATAAAAATGTCTAAAAGGGAAAGGAATAATAATAAAAAAATTAAAAAAAAAACTTCGTGTAAAAAAATTACTGAAAATTAAACCTTTCCCAAAAAAGCTCCCAACGCGAAAAGACTAAAAGTTGAAACGACTTTCGGAAGGCCCGGGCGCCACCTGGAATTTTTTTTGCAATTAAACAAACACCTTAGATTTTTAAAAATAAACTAAATAAAGGAAGTTTAAAAAAGTAATGAACAGAGTTAAGAATAGATAAAATCAAATAAAAAATATTACAAGTAAATAAACTTGGGTGATTTATACTAATCGATATACAATTAAAAATAACTGAAAAAATTTTTAAAATATTTTTTAAAAAAAAAACTAAATAGAAGGGAAATTTTTAAAAAAAATAATGAACTAAGATAAAAATATATTTAATTAGAAATAAAATATATTTATAAATAAATTTTCTTGGATAATTGTATTCTAAACAATTTTGCAAAAAATTTACAAAATTACTTTGTTTTAAAATCTTATGTAACTAAATCATTGTTTCTTTTTTTAAAATTTAAGATAAATTTTAAATATTGGGGGAGGTGTGGTTACTACCCCAAAAAACATTTTATAACGTTAAAATCAAATGAGTCTCTTTTTATCAAAAATATTACTTGATAGGAAATTATTCTAACCCTTTTAATTGAAGGTCCAAAAAGTTAGTTTGACTCATTATTATAATTAGTTTTACCAATTTTAAATTGTGTATACATTAAGGTTATATATATATATAGGAACAAAGTCTTCTATATATATTACTAAATATAATTAAGTCATCTATGTATCTAAAAAAGTAACAAGATTCATAACTACACATTTCTATTTCCATATAAAAAATGCAAGTAGATATTTGCTAAGCAGTTGCTATCTGGTCCCCCTTGTGGTAAACCTTTAATTTGCTGATAATATATATATATATATATATATTAGTTGTTACTTATACATAAAAGATTTGTATGAGAGTAAATTTATCGTTTTGCATTTGCAAGATAGTATTTTGTAAGTTTTGCGTCTATTTTATTTTAATCATCATAGCAAAAAGAATGAAAAGAGTACTTTTTTTTAAATAAAAATATTTTCTTTAAAATTAGCAATTATTTTTTTAAATATATCGAAAATTCTTATACTTCAGATATTATCAATGATAGTAAAAAGTACATTTTAGCGTATTTGATTGTATTAAATATTTTATATGAATTTTTAAATGATGTTATATATATATATGCGTAGCAGGGAAATTCGCCTGGTCCCGCACGCGCGTATACTTTCAGAACTACAGGCATGGGGAAACGCTTCTTTCTCCTTTCGCCGGTCCTGAAGGGGTTAACGGAGTTATAAAATAATTTAAACCACCTACACTATCTATAGACAAAAGTTCTAAGGGTTTTTCGTGGACGCGGTAGCCGAGTGGTATAGGTATAGGTATCGGACCGTGGCTTGCCTTGTCACGAGTTCGAGCCCAGTACCACTAAAGACCCGCCGTGTAGGGCAGCGATGCACGTTAAATCTGTCGAGAGCTGAAACGTAATCCCGTTGGTGTGGTAGTTAGGAGAGGAGGGTGCCAGTTCAGGTGTCGTCCACGTCACTTGACCATGGTTCAAAATTTCGAGTTACGTCGCCAAAAGCCCTCGTGTAGCTGAACAGTGCGACGTTAATATACAATCAATCAATCAATCAATCTAAGGGTTTTTCACACAGGGGAAGTGATTTTATCAGTCCGTATTTTTTCTGATGTGACTTCTTATTTATTTGACAATTTTTGCAGTGTTTAACATAATTTCTTATATCAGTAAGAATTTTAATCTAATAATATTGTGAGGTGATATTATTTTTAACATAGCAGCTACGCAGGATGACCAAATTTTTTATGCGTTTTTTCCATTAACCTCACTAGTAGAGCTTTGGGAACAATTATTTTAGCTAAGCCTTGTCTCTTAACAACCAAAACACGATCTGTTTTAAGACATGTAGGGGCTGGTATATTTTTTATATTTTGAAAATGACTTATTTCATTGAAGTCTAATAAATGTTCTGCGGGTGTATTAAATGATAAGCAATAGGATTTCCTGTTAACATATCAGCTTTAATATTAGTGCTACCTTTCTTATATTTTATATCAAAATCATACACATATAGAAACTTTTAAAGACCATCTAAAAAGTCTACCCGTGATATTTTTAAAATTTTTAAGCCAAACTAATGCATTATGATTGGTATGAACGGTGAAATGAGATCCATGAACATAGCAATGGAATTTATCTAAACTATCAATGATCGCTAAACACTCTATAATTCAGTTATTCTATAATTAATTTCGCCTAGAGGGGAATACAATGGAATGGTGATTTCCGCCAGGTCTTTGTTGCTTGATGATCTTTGCGATGGATTCTTTCGAGGCATCGACATAGACATTGCAAGGATAATTTGGCTGAATAAGACTAAAATAAGGTTTCCTCGGATTTGCTGTTCTTAAGTTTTAAACATCACACATTTTGGGGTCCAATTTTAGATTCTTTTAAAAGATTATTTAGAGGCATTCTTAATTTGCATACATGAATGAATTTATAATCGACATTAATAATACTTCCAAGGAATCTTTGTAAATCTACATTTCAAGGTAAGAGATTTTTTAACTATTTTTACATTCCTATTGTTTACCCTTAATGATCCTTTTGTTTTATTTCATATCCCAGGAAGACAATTGTATCTTTACCAAATTTTCACACATTTTGAGAATTTTAACTTAATATTTTCTGTTTCACAAATTTTAAAAAATTCTCTTCTAAATGTTTTGTGATGTTCTTCTCAATTGATTTTGAAAAGTACTTTTTATATCGTCAATGTAATTTAACGCAAATTTTATTTTTATATTTATTTAAAATTTGTCTAATAGCTCTTTTGAAAAATAGTTGTGTGAATCTCTAAGAAAACTGAAGGGCAAGCAATTAAATTGAAAAAGACCATAATTTGATGCAAATGCAAGTTTTTCTCAGGATTCATTATCATCGTTTTTATTTTGCCTGAAGACTTAATCTATGTTGGAGTTTATTCATCTTCACCCTAGATAGCATTATGTTTTATCATTCACATTACAGCCTACTTCGAGTGGAGTTAGATTCATAGAAAACATTTTATGCTGTATTTAATATAAGGATTTACAATTATAGGTGTGATTACTTTTAATTTTAAGGCTTATAACATTAGAGAAAGTGTACGCTTAACTAAAGATGGCATATTTTTACCGGTTTCCAGAAAGATGTTATTGTTTGAAAATTATATAATTTCTGAAAAACACTGATTTTAAATGGTAAAAACAAAAATAAATCTTGCTGATCTGAAGAGTAAATGAATAAATAAAAGCGATGGAAATCTCTTCTCCGCGCGGAGTTATCTATATCTGTATATCTTTTAAGAACTTGCAAGTACTTGATTGCAGATAAATTTTAAATCAAACTTTAAAAAAAAATTGCTATAATTATTTAAATGACTCTTTTACAGAGACATAAAGATAAAGATTGACGTATAAGCGCGTATTTAAAAAAAATTTCTAAAATATGGAGAATAAAATAATTTATTAATTTTTTATCTTTCGAATTAACTTCTTAACACGCTTAAAATATATTTATTTCAAAAACTAACTTTGAAGAAAAAACTCTTATTAGAGATTTTAGTGTCATTCTGATGAGAACAAAAGGATAAATTCAAATAGAAAATAATTTGTTCACCAAAACGTTCTTTCACTGAAATCATTTTCTTGTTTTAAAAACATTAAAAATGTTTTTTTATATCAACTATTTTCGAAGTTAATTTAATGGTTGTTGTGTGTGCCACTAGATTTCCCAAGGCAGTCCTATTGACTAATTTTTAATTCCCGATTTAAAACAATTGCCATACAATGTAACCATTTCTCAGTTTTAGAATATTTTTTTCCAAGTGAAGTAAATTTTTTATTGTTAATATTTTACTACAACTCATATATGCAAATAATATAAAAAGTATTAGAAGTTAATTTCTGCACAAATTTCTTACATTATCCTACTTTCACGATGCAGTTATTTGACTGGCTTTTCTTTAAAATATAGGCATATACCAAATTTCAGTCTTTCTAAACTCCGTGGTTAGCTCAGTGAGGGCCAGGGCCTACTGTGACCATCCCAGTATACGACCATTAGGGTTCTGAGGTGTGACATTAGCATTTTTCCTCGATCAGATGAAGGCCCGCTGGAAGCGAGACCCCCAGTCCCGGAAGCAAGCTTCATTTTACTTTAATCCCAATGCAGCAGACAGCATTTGTTTGAATCTCGCCGGTACGTAATTTAAAATTGAGGATCTTGTAAGGGAAGCGCGATGATGCCAACACCGGACCAACAAATCTTGACAAAAAAGCCACCAAATCATAAAAGCGAAAAACAGAAATTGTTTTTTCACAAATACTAATGGTCTAAAACACGCTCTATGTTTCACCTGTATATAACGGAATTGAACTCGATATTTACCCACTTTAAAATATTATATTAATTTGAAATTTTGCACACACTTCTCAAGTACTGATGACAGTACAATAATTTAATAATTTTGCTCCATTGTCCAGATCAGGATCATCAAGATAAAAAATTAACCATTTCCAGCTTTGGCGACTACCAAAACAGGTAAGAATTATGATTCAGGTTACCATATTAAATACACTGCTGGCCACCATAAATGCAACACCCTGAAGGAAGCATACAAATAACATGAAATTTACAACATTCATTAGCGGATGTGATATATGCAAATGATTAGAATTTCAGCGCACGCATCTGTCTGCAACACCACGATGGTCGGATTCGAGTCTGGAGACACCGTGGAGAGAGGATGCTGAACAGCTGCGTTATGCACCGCCACACTTGTCCTGCACCGGGTATTATGGTATGGGGCGGTATTGGATATCACTCTCGCACTCCTCTAATACGCATTGCCGGTACTTTAAACAGCCAACGCTACATCTCCGAGGTGTTGGAGCCAGTTGTCCTTCCTTACCTTCAGGGCCATACCACAGTCATATTTCAACAGGATAATGCGTGACCACACGTCCATGGTCCAAAGGTTCTTCGTCAATCACCAGATTAAATTGCTTCCCTGGCCAGCTCACTCTCCGGATCTTTCACCGATAGAAAACATGTGGTCCATATTTGCTCAACGATTGACCCAGATTACACCCCTAGCTGCCACACCAGATCAACTTTAGCAACGTGTGGAAGTTGCTTGGTCTGCTGTACCCCAAGAACACATCCAAAGTCACTTTGAGTCAATGCCGAGGCGTGTGGCAGCGGTGATCTCCAACAATGGCGGCTACTCTAGCAACTGATTCTGGCAGGAACCACACTTCACAAAAGTATATAAATTTAATCATTTGATACATGGTCAACATGTTATCTACAAAATAAATTTTGTTGTGCTATCTCTAGTCTTTCTTGGTGTTGCATTTACAGTGGCCACACAGCAGTGTAATATCTCACAAACTCTTCGAACCAAAACGTATACTTTAAGTCTAATGCTGATGCAAATTTTGGAAAGAATGTTGAGCTTTTTTTAGCGCAAAATATCATTGACTATGCACCTTCTTCCACATTAAATAGTTCAAACTTAGCTCTTCCAGATTTCCTACATTTTACAAACCAGGCCGTATCGACGCACTGAAAGGATACCAACGGGTACTCCAGATTCTAAGAAATGACGCATTTAAGATTAATTCATCAATGAATAAATGATAGTTTAAAAAATTTTAAAAAGTGTGTGTGTGTACTTATGTACACACGTAAGAAGTTATACTTTTTTGACGTAACAAGATTAAAATCTTTCTAAAAATCTTTAGCAGGGCAAACTGGACCAAGGACGAAAGGCAATCACGAGCAGAGTTGAACGATACTAACCTTCAGTCAATCGGACCACAGCCAAACCTGAGATAATCACTATTTAAATAATTTTAAACACCTACGCACACAGAGACAATAGGACCAATAACAGGGGGGATCAGACTGTATCTGGAGATGAAGTGAACCGAATGTGACACCTGAGACCTCATATTGAATGTCTTGGCGGGAAGAATCGTTCCTCCGAAAATTAAGACATCCGCCAGAAGAGCCCCTGAGTTATGGTCATTTTAAAATAATTAAAACAATTAAATAAAATTGAAGCAGGGCACCCAGCAACTCGAACCTGGGACTGGTTGTGAGCAAACACAAGAGTAATCCATTAGAATCGGTCCGGAGTCTGTAATGTAAATTGGGTGGCGCCAGCTCAGGAAAGGAGAACGAAACTAACTCCCCCGGAGGGGAGGAATAACTGTGATGTAAATAGTCACGTACATCCCAATGATACACAGAGTAGTAGGCGATCCTAAAGTATCATCCATCCTTCTGTCTCTGTAATATCCTTACGTCATCAAAAGATAGAACCCCATAGGAATAACATGGGGATTCTCTCTCTAATTTGAGTGATAACGCCTCCTCCTAAGCCCACTATCTACAGACGAATTACAAGAGATGAAAGAGTTTAACGAGGAGAACCTATGGTCCAAGTTTCATTAACAAATCTCAAAAATCCTAGGAGCTATGCAGGATTTAAAAAAATTATAACTAAAATGATTTTAAAATGTTAAATATGGGTAAAGAAAGGAGCTATGGTCCTGAAATAATATATATAGGCTGCTCATAGGAAGAACAATCGAATCCAGCCAGTTCGGTCAACCAAGGTGGCATAGGATTCGAGTTAATTCTGGGGAAGCCCTGTAGGGGAAGGGGGCCAATTGCACGTAAGGCTCGCCCCATTTGCAACTACAGTCTCCACACCGATTTTAATATATTACTCTTGTGTTTGCTCACAACCAATCCCAGGTTCGCGTTGCTGGGTGCCCGGCTTCACTTTTATTTAATTGTTTTAATTATTTTAAAATGACCATAACTCAGGGGCTCTTCGGGCGGATTTCTTAATTTTCGGAGGAACGATTCTTCCCGCCAAGACATTCAATATGAAGTCTCAGGG
This sequence comes from Trichonephila inaurata madagascariensis, assembly GCA_019973955.1. NCBI lineage: Eukaryota > Metazoa > Arthropoda > Arachnida > Araneae > Nephilidae > Trichonephila > Trichonephila inaurata. The sequence goes on along the minus strand of BMAV01021439.1, from coordinate 8,640 downwards.
TCACATTCGGTTCACTTCATTTCCAGATACAGTCTGATCCCCCTCCCTGTTATTGGTCCTATTGTCTCTGTGCGTAGGTGTTTAAAATTATTTAAATAGTGATTATCTCAGGTTTGGCTGTGGTCCGATTGACTGAAGGTTAGTATCGTTCAACTCTGCTCGTGATTGCCTTTCGTCCTTGACATAAGCCTTAACATTGCCTTCGTACATAAGTACACACACACACACATTTTTTAAAAATTTTTTTATCTATTTATTTATTTATTTTTGGTGGAAATTGTACTTGAATTCCAATTTTATGCCCCATTTCAAATAAAGAAGTGTTTATTTAATTGAAAATTTTATATATTTCGAAAAAAGTGCTCCTAACGTAGTGACATACTTTAAGTAAACCGAGTGTCACTTCGTTGCAGAGGGAAAACATTTGTATTTCATGTTCTACACATAGCATCGTAAAAGTGCCACTGGAGTAGGAGGACAAATGTGGCCCAATACTTACTTTATTTCAGGGGTGACCAACCCAAATGACCTTGCGGGCCACTTGGGAAAAATATTATAATTCCGCGTGTGCATACAAAATTATTTTCTTCGTTGTTTTAGATTTGGACCTATTGCAAACATTTATTGGAGTGAAAATTTCAAAAAGAATTACCTAAAATTATTTTTGATGTGTAACATCTTTCCAGTCGTTTGCCGAATTTTGTTGGAGTGATTTCGTCGAAAGCGACGGATGTGGGTAACAGGAAGTGACATAAGCGCGCGCTATTTGTGGTTTGACGAATGAGCGTGCGTGATGGGTCTCTTCGCTACCCTCACTTCGAGGTAAAACTCGCATGATAGTGTCTCTTCATTACCCTCGCATAGGGTCTAACTCTAGTAGGTAGTTGTTTTTTATTGTTAAATTTAGCATTTAAAAACATTCGAATTCTTATTTGGGATAAACTTACGATCCTTACTCTCAATTTTCAAAATTTCAGGACTCGTAGTGTAAGAAATCTGAGGTTAATTTATATGTGTAAACCATATTAATAATTATATTTACTATTAAGTGTCTGAAAAAGTTCAACATTTTAAGAATATACGAGTAAGTAATATGGAATTATTTGAATAAATATTTTAGTGTGTATCTTTTTCATACTTTGAAGTTAATTCCTGTCACTGTCAATAGCAAACAGAACAACTCATATGCTGCTGAGACTCCTCACATGGACATTATTTATCGTCAAACAAGTGGACTGAATATTGTTAGTCAAGATATTGGGGACATATGTGCGGCAGAATGCATATTTGAAAATGGACAAACAGTGATTTCGGTGGCCGTATACATTTCCCCGAATCAAACGGTTCAAAAAATTAAAGATTTCCTTTCATTGTGTACTTTTACCATATACCGAAGACGTGTGTGTGTGTGTGGTTCTGCTCTTTAAAAACTAACTATCACTCGCTTCCCATGATTTTGAGTGGTGATTTCAGTTTGCCAGAAATTGAACCGCACATAGCTTTTTGAATGATTAACTAAAGCTCGAAATGAATACAAATAGAAATATTTCGACAACTAACAGTGGTACTGTTATTGACGCTGTTTTTCAACGGTTTTTAAATGCTTTCAAATCACAAGTATATGTGTCATATTTAACTTATCATAAGTGTATTGTAACCATTCTTCCCCAAATTGAGCAAGAATAAATATTTTTGATTAACAATTGCGTTACCCCTGAATAAAATTTTCATTAAAGATATAATTATTCGATAGAAAATTATTTCCAATCATACTCGATTCAAAACTCAATTTAATCTCACTCAATTCAATCACACTCAAAATCATGGGAAACGAGTGATAGTTTGTTTTTAAAAGAACAAAACCACACACACACACACATCTTCTCTCTCGATCGGTATATGGTAAAAGAACAAAATTCAGGAAATCTTTAATTTTTTAAACCATTTGATTCGCGCGGAGAAATGTATGTGGCCACCGAAATCCCTGTTTGTTCATTTTCAAGTCTATTGTATCCACTCTTCCTCAAATTGAACAAAAATAAATATTTTTGATAAAAAAATTACATTACTCCTTATGTTAAATAAATAAAATTTTCATTAAAGATATAATTATTCGATAGAAAATTATTTCCAATCCTACTTTATTCATTTTTTTCAGGATTTAAGTTACTATTGCGTATTTACCACGATAACACGTCAGATGTTACACATGATATGCGACTACTGTAAGGCTCGTTTCTTTTCTTTTTCATGTATACAGACATAGATAATATAATAATTAGAATGCAATGATCAAATAATGTTTATTTTATTTAAATCATGAGATATTTGTTTATTTGCTTGATTTTTTTCAAGTCCATCTCAATGGGTCGCAATTGATGTTACAGGTTTCCGTCCGATAAGTTAGAGCATGATTCATGTTTGATAAATTTCGTTTTCTAAAGGAACGAATCGCAGGTGAAAGTTGAAAAAAGTTGCAGGAATCGAGCGTGATGCTGCGGTTTATCACTGCAATGCAATACTACCCACTTCTAATTATCTATAAAAAAAAAAGAAGCAACGTGATAAAATAGAAACAATTATGGGATTTAATTTTTACAAAACACTGCAATAAAAACAAAAATAATGTGCAAAATACTCATATTTTGTAAAGTTGTAAAGATTCTCGCGAACCAGAAAATTTTTCAGAGTAGGTTGGCCACCCCTGATCTATCCGTTAGGAATTAAAACTTGATGTAACATTAATTTTATTAAAATAGCCGGCTGGGCGACGCGGTCGGCTTGTCGCTGGCCTTCTGTACCCAAGGTTGCGGATTCACCCCCGCCCCAAGTCGGTAGGTTTTCCTGATTGGTCAACCTTTTTCGAAAGACTGCCACTTTTTGACAAAAAATAATTATTCGTGCCACTTCTAACATTTAGAACGAAAAAAGTATGAAAAGGTAAAAATGTTACTTATATATATATACTGGCTTATTATAGGATTCTTACGTAAATAGTACATTTCCTATTGCAGGAACCTTACCATTTCCTTACCAATTGTAGGAAAGGGTAAGCTGCTCCCCCCCCCTTCCCCATTGAAGCTTGTATATTATTTGGATTAAAAATCTGAAACCGTTTCCCTTCCGGCAAAATTTGAGAGGAAGTACAAAAGTAGTTTTGAAATATACAAAAAAATTCAGCAAAAAAGGTGAAAAAAAGGGAACGTTTCAATAGCTTTAAGGGATAATTCGCTTGAGGGGGGGGAGGGGGGGAGAACCCTTACCACCTGCTGCATTGTTGACAGCTGCCGAGCTTTCCATGTCGCAATGAATAGATTTACTCGCAGTTGTCTGAGATTGGGTTTTAACAGGTCTTACAAAGTCAGAGTAAATAGCGCTCTTTCCTCAATCATTTCTATTAAATTTGGAGTGCCCCAAGGCAGTTTGCTCGGGCCAATTTTATTTAACATTTATATTAACGATATTCCCACTCACCCTCAAACCATGACTAACATTTATGCGGACGACACCTCTATCTCAGCCACTTACAAAAATCACAAAACAATTACAATAGCTTTAAATTCACACCTTAAACTTTTAGAAGAATTCTTTAACACTTGGAAAATTAAAATTAACGTAGACAAAACAATTGCAATACTCTTCACCAGGAGAAGGACACCCTGCACCACACCTACTCTGTATTCCACACAACTACAATGGTCTCAGAGCACGAAGTACCTAGGATTAATCCTCGATAAAAAGCTCACTTGGAGACAACATATTATACACGGCATAAATCCGAACGCTTATCGCTCAATTTTCCCCTTAATTTGCCGGAATTCTCATATGTATCTCTATAATAAAGTACTTCTCTACACTGCCGTTTTGCGTCCCATCTTAACTTATGGATGTCCTGTGTGGGGATATGCAGCCGATTCTAATATCAAACTTCTTGAATATGCTCAAAATTCTCTTCTAAGAAATATCACCAGATCCTGCAAGTATACTAAAAACAGAGAAATTTACAAAGTACTTAAAATTCTACCTTTTAAACAATATATCAAAAAACTTGCAGTTAATTTTTTCAATTCACTTCCTAATAGTAATAATTCTAATATTTTAAATCTTGAAAACTATGACCCAAATTTCAATAAAAAAAGACCCAGGCGTATCTTGCTGGATTCTTATAACCCCATAAATCAAAAGGCTGTCATTCTCCGGTGGAGAATGACCCCATCTAATTGCTAAAATTTTTTATCTTTTTTGTAATTTTTATTCTTTTTTATTTAAATTTAATCTTAAATTAATTTCTCGCTACCCACACAGGCATTCTTATCATTTAAACTTAAATTCTGAATGACAACAGGTACAGCCGTTAGAGTTTGAACTCACAAGGTAACCGCTGAAACTCTCCTGCCTAGCTCCTCCCACTGCCTCCTTCCTCGTCCACCAATCAGGGAAGGCTAACCCCATCCAGGCTCCTCAACTTTCGCGCCCCAATACACCAGTATGGGACGGAGGAGCGCTGTGCGCTCCAGTTCCCAACGATGTCCAGCGTCGTCGAGATTGGGTTTTGTATACCGCCGAGGGAGAGTTTTATTCATGTCGTTTAAGCTAATAGTTCACTTCATACAGAAAAAACTGGGTAACGAAAAAAAATGTTTTCACGAAGGGGAAATGGGCGTATTTAAAGAAATGTCTCTTGCAATACAGATCATAATGATTGGAAATAAATAGCTCACGCTTTTTTTCGTTTTTACTTCAGAACAATTTTTTTCTCTTTATGCTTTTATTTCTCCATTTTTGCGTTTCATAGATGCATCTCTTTTTCCCAATCATATTAAATTTTTCGTATTTATCATGCTAATGTAATATTAATAGCTTTACAAAAGGTGCTAGCAATTGCTATATAAATAATAACTAACTAAAATAGTACAACATTTAACCCAGGAGCAGGCCCACAAAATATTTAATTGCGGGAAAACTGTTTATTTATTACCCCCAATGACCTTGTTAGTATCCTCCTATATAGAACAGACTTCATGGGAACTAAAATGTATGTGTCAAATATCTCCCTCTTTCTTGGGAGAGGCAAATGTTTTTTTACAATCTTAAGGTACTTGGGGTACTGAGTTCCCCACACGACCACTTTTATTCCAAAATATCTACTATGAACATGCTACATTTTTTCCCTGTGAATAACTTAGGGGTTTTTATTGCTGTGTTGTGTGACTCGTTATGGTTTATAAATGTAAATGAACAGAATGTAAAAAAAAAAGAAATGGGCACATGCGATATTTATTATATGAAGCTGAAAGACTGATCAAACAAGGGAAGTACCTGATGAAATCATGGATATTAGTCATGATAGCGAAAGCCTATTTGAGAAAAGATTGCAACATCAAACGTTTGAGTTGAAACGAAAATTTTGAAATGCTGCCTAAAAAACTCCATCAAGAAAGATATAAAGTTACAAGTGTACCACAAGATTGTCTAAAAGATATAAGCAAAAAACAAGTTCAACATGATATACGTCGATCATCAAAGAACAATAATACTACAATAACTTAAAAAAATTATGAATGTCTTACCTGTAATATATATTCGAGTAATATTAGCGAACAGTGTCTGGGATGTGTGTCCTTCATCAAAGTCACGCACATTTGAAACAGCTTAGTTCAGTGTTGATGGATTTATTTCTCAAATTATCAAAGAGAAAATTAAAAGTCTTTAAAAGTAGGACTTTCTCTGAAAAAGTATTCTCTGGAATTGAATTTTTTATAATGTACAATTAAAATAATTATAAAAAGTGTGTGTGTGTATGTGTGTGTGTGTAACCTATGTACGCACGTAAGAAGTTATACTTCTTTGGCGTAACAAGATTAAAATCTTTCTAAAATTCTTCAGCAAGGCAAGCTGAGCCAAGGACGAAAGACAGTCACAGGCAGAGTTGAACGATACTAACCTTCAGTCAATCAGACCAGCCAAACCCGAGATAATATTTTAAATAAATTTAAACACCCCGGGACAAAGCCCCAAAAATGGGGTATCAGACTGTATCGGAGATGAAGTGAACCAAGGGAACCAAGATCCATATTGAATGTCCCGGGGGGAAGAATCGCCCGAGTAAAATAAAGACATCCGCCTAAAGAGAACCCGAGTTTGGTCATTTAAAAAATATTTAAAACAATTAAATAAAATGAAGGGGGGGCCCCCGCAATCAAACCGGCCCTGGTTGTGAGAAAAACACAAGAGTAATCCATTAGAACGGTCCGAGTCGTAATTGCAAATTGGGGGGCCAGCCGGAAAGGAGAACGAAACTAACCCCCCGGGGAATAACTGATTAAATAGTCACGTAACCCAAGGATACAAAGTGAGCGACCCCAAAGATCATCCTCCTTCGTCTTGAAATTTTACGTCAAAAAAAGATAGAACCCCATAGGAATAACATAGAGATTCTAATTTTAGTGAATTAGTGTTCCCAGTATTTGAAAAAAATAATGCGGTTCATTTGTCTTATTTATAGTAAATTTTTTTTCTGAATCGTTTCCCTGGATCACACACACACACCATGTTAAGTCAACAGTGGCGTAACGGAGAATATTTGGGCACCCCTGCAAATTCAGTCAGGGTTTTTTTAGGGAAACCCTGCCCCCGCCTGGGGGGGTGTACGTTACGCCACTGTAAGTCAATGTAACACATGTGTTTTTAGATGGTTTTTTCTCTCTCGTTCTTTTTTATACATCAAGAGAAATTTAATAATATTATATTGCAATTATAAATATATTCTGAAAAGTAGTTGTTATTGTTGATCGAAGTATCGAAAAAAGGCATTTCTTAAAAATTCTTTCGGAATATTCAAAGTTTGGAATTAGGTCAATAATAGAGGTTAGTTATTTCAATGTTTACTTCCTTTTTTTTTTAATTCAAAGAGAGAGAAATTTAGTAGAATTATAACAAATTTATTTTCAAATAAGATTGCATGTGTTAATATTTAAATGTTATTGGAAATATCCCGAAATGACATTTTTGCAGGAAGCTAAAAGACAGAATTTTATTGGAATGAGAAGTATAATGTATTTTTTTATTATTATTATAATCATGAAATATACTTTGAAACACGTAAACTGTATATGATCATGTTGCGAATTTAAGACAAATCTAAAAATAAAAATGTATTATTGATGCAGAAACAACAAAATGTATACAATCGAGAGAAGAAAGTCATTGCATGCCATCATTGAAAGAATGATTGCTGAAATACAGCCAGTCAAAATTTGGCATTCAGAGAAACTAGTACGAAGTTGATACAATTGTAATTTTTTAAAAACAGCTGAGATATTCTCCAAATTTAATCCAGTTCTTTCAGAACACCTTAATAATGTCAGTAAATGTACAAATAACAAAACACGTATTCCACTACTTGGGGCAGCATTTTCAAAATGAAAAAATTACTATTTTAGCAGAATCTATTCGTAATGAGATAACACGCATGTCAAAAAGCAAAAATATTACGCAATAATTGACTCTACACCAGATATTAGTCACACAGAACAAATAAAATTTGTTATTAGATGTGTGAGCACTACTGATGGTAATGTATATATTTTAGAATTTTTTCTCGAAATGTTTAGGAATGCTACACAAGAAAGGCTTTCAGATATGGACACAGACTATTGAATCCGAAGTCTTTGTAAAAATTGATTTCACCAAAATTATTGACAAATTTGCTTCCAGAAAAGTTATTTTATAGTTAATTAATAAGTAGTCTTTGTAAAAGGACATTTACATACTTTTCGTTTCACAAGATTTATGCTTTAGAATTTTTTTTTTATTAAATTATATTTTCTGAGTAAATACTATTATTTGTGTGTTTTGCTTTTCTAATTATAAAATGGCTATTTTTATTTCAAAGGTTATATTTTTGCTTGTTTATTATTTTGTTAAAGTATTTTGTCGCGATCATAACCGATTAGCTGATCAAAAATATAAAGTTTTTCTCTTCAAATTTTATCTGCATTTTATTAATGTTTTACTTTTTACTCTTAGAGAAGTAGATCACAGCTTATAACCTAAAAAATATAAGTATTAAATAATTAATTATATCTATAAGTATTGTGTAAAATAAGCAATTAAATATGTATAAGTATCATAATAAGTAATAAAATACATAAGTATTGCAATAAGTAAATATATATGTTTTATAATAAGTAAGTAATGTAAGTATTGTAATAAATAAGTAAATATGTAAGTATTATAAGTAAGTAAATATATGTAAGTATTATAATAAGTAAGTAAATATATAAGTATATTATAACAAGTAAATATGTAAGTATTATAATAAGTAATTAAATATATAAGTATTAGTCAAAATATAAAAAATTCTCTAGAGGGGTGGCACATAAGGTCTTTGCACGCGTGCGGCCGACTCCTTAGGATCGACCCTGTGTAGTGATAAAAACTGAAGAAATCAGAAAATAAATAATATATCACATATAAATATTTTACTAGACAACACCAAAAAAAAAAAAGCCATCTGAAGTACTTAAAATCTATAAAACCTATTGATAAATCAAACTATTATGTATATCGAATATTACACAATTTATAGGTAATTCCTTTTTCCGTAAAAATACTTAAATGAAATTTACTTTAAAAAAT
>BMAV01021438.1:0-12750 GCA_019973955.1 Trichonephila inaurata madagascariensis | reverse complement strand
AAATTAAAACCCCCTAAATGCATTTTAAAAGGACGGACACGTTGCTTCCTTAAGAAGCTGCACCGTCTTTCCTAAAATTAAACCAAAAAAGGGCGACGCAGGCCCAATCAGTAATAATAATAAAATTTAAACAACAAAAAGACTACCCTTCCCAAGACCAGACCAGTCGATCCTAATATTAGTTTAGCTCTTATCTGCAATGGGAAAGCCAACCAAAAACTGCAATTTTTTCCATCATGCGAGCCAAAATTGCAGTATGAAAACACGCTGTCTTAAAAGCGGCGAGGAACACAGGACAGGCCAGTGTTCTATCAAAGAAAAACCGACTTGCATTAACTGCAACGCACAGGGCCATATGGCGTCCTCCACAGAATGCCCCCTCTTTCCCAAGCCCAAAAAGGGATAAGGAACAATCCCAAAAATATAATAAAAAACGGCATGAAATCACGCAGGCAAACGCAGCTAAAATTACCCCTCGGCCGGAGTTTTGCTCAAGCTATTATTGGCAAAAATTCTCAACAGAGGGCAGCACGAGGAAATGAATCCTCGACGTCCAACTCTGACAATAACAGTAAAAATAATGGATTAAATTTAGAAGCACTTAATGCAACCAATAGCCAGGACGGAGATTTCTCCTTCCTGCAAGCAATATTTGAAATGAAAAAGATCTTTGATCTTTTTCCCAATCTAATTTCGGAGATGAAAAAATCTTCGAAATGCACTGACCCAACAGACAAACTACATTGTCTGCTTAAAGGTATCTGTACCTCAATCTCCTTCTTAGATATCAATAATGAACAATTCTCTTTTCGGCCTTATCATATTCTTTTGGAACGCAGACGAAGGGAGATCGCGTTTTGTTGAGATACGCGATTTCATTGATAAGCACTCCCCCGATCTAATTTTACTACAAGAAACACATCTGAGACCAGAATATTCTTTCAATATTCCCAACTATCTCTGCTACAGGAACGACAGGACCAACTCAGTCCTGTGGCGGGGTACGGGATCTCATTAAAATATATATTTCCCATTTCCATGTTTCCACCCCTCCCCTCCTTACAGGTGTTGAAGCAACACTCGTTGCACTCACCCCGTCAGATCAGGAACCCTTCTTGGTTGCCTCACTACGCCCCACCAACCCCACGTACAAGAAACCTGGTGCCGACCTCGACGCCTATTAAAAATTTTTTAAAGCGGCTTTCATAGCCGGCGATTATAATGCTAAGCACACCTCATGGGGCGGTGTGAACAGTGATCCCAGAGGTAATTATTTACTAAGATATAATACTAATAATAATATATAGATTTAATCTCCTCCTTCACTAGATATGAAATCAGATTCCGCTTCCACTTTGACTATGCCTACAAAATTTAATCTGCCATGTACTGCAGATTCTTTTCGGAACTCAGTTCTTGACCACAACTCTGTGAGATTCCATTTTTACAGGACCCTCCAATTTTTGAAATGCCCCTCCCAATTAAATACTACTTGGAGTATTTTCACCAAAATTTGCAAACCCGATAATTTTGAACTCCCTTCTGCTAACTCTACCTGTGAGAGATTGACTCCCAAGTCAGCAATTCACAAATGAGATCTAAATGCGCACGCTAGTGCTTCCAAACCATTCTATTGAACAACCGTATGTTCAGGGTGCATTAAAACCCTATCAAAGAACGAAATAAAGCTAGGAAAACCTGGCAAACTCTTCCAGCAGACACACCCACAACACAAATCAGAATTAAACAGAGATTACAAAAACATCATTGGGTGCGAGAAAATTTATCGCTACAGACAACAGGCATGAGAGGATAGAAAGTTCCCTGAATGCCGAAGACAACTCTGTGGGGAATTGCAGCATTCAGGAAGAAATCCGCCCCACTTCCGCCCTTAATGGCCCTAATGGTATTGCTCAGCGATCAAACAACCGAGTAATTGTGCAAATTCGCTCGAGAGCCAATTTCCACTTAATGACATTCACAACCCACGCAAAGACGAAATCATCACAAATGTTGTTGATGCATACTTTGTTTCTAACTCTAACAATATTGATATTCTCCCCCACTCCCTCACTCTCCCATCTAAAATTATTCAGTTTATCAAAAAGATTAAAATTAAAAAGCGTCCGGGAAGAGATGGGGTCACCAATAAAATGATTAAAAAATTTCCTCGTCTCACTATTTTTAAGATTATTAACATCATTACACACATAACTCTAGATATTTTCCTAAATCATGGAAGACAGCGGTAGTTGTACCGATTTTAAACCTGCGCTAGGTACCCAGCCCTCGCTGAATCTTACAGACCCATAAGTTCACTACCAAACGGCAAACTGGCTGAAAAAAGGTTTTAGCCAGGCTCAACGACCCTCACCTCGATATATATCATTCTGATTCCGGAGCAGCACGGGTTCCGTCCTCGTCTCTAATAATACTTCCTACCAACCTCAGAGTCATTGAGTTTATTAAGGAAGGAAACAACAAAGATGAGAATGCTCGGCCAGTGGTCTTTCTTTGATATTCAAAAGTTGATAGAGTATATGGCACACGGGCCTACTCATTAAATTAATTACCTATAACATTCCGCCCTCCCCTTATCTTTCTTATTAATTTCTACATCTCCGATAGATCCTTCACTGTGAAAATAAATCGTGTCTCACAAATTAAAAAAGTTGGTGCGGGAGTATCCCAAGGGTCAATTCTCGCTCCAACCCTTTTTAATCTACATGTCAACGATATTATCAAAAGTACTAATACCATAATTTGCTAGTATGCAAATGACACAACTATACTCAGCAGACACAGAAACCTCAACACACTTGTTGAAACATAAAGAACACCTTGCCCACCTGGAGATTTGCCCTCCGTTTGGAAGATTGCTCTAAATAGTTCAAAGACGGAAGCAGTTTTTTCTTTTCTATAAAAGGCCCCCACCATCCTGAAATTACTCTGCAAAATCAAATAATTCCCTGGTCTCAGCACACCAAGTATCTTGGTGTCCTTATTGTTAAAAGTCTCACTTTTCGACAAACAACACATTACATATATTAGAGATAAATTTAAAATACTCACGCGTAAATCCTTTCCTCCTAATCTGCAGAAAGTCTAAAATAAGTAGACATAACAAACCGCTTATCTACAATTTGATCTTAAACCACATTTATCAGCTCCCGCGTGTGTGGGGACACGCAGCAAAAAATGAATATTAACTTAATACCTGAACCACAAATTGTTATTACCAGGCAAATTTAATGCTCATTGGTATATGAGAAATATGATCTCGATTCGTATTATGTAATGGAAACCACGAGTGATTGAGCTCCGCGTTTGGATCGACGATCATGAAAGTGATTATATGGAAATTTGACTTTTCACTGACTAGACAAGTTTAGCGAAAATTATGCCTGCGAAAAGCTTGTTATTACAGTCACTGGTATCTCAGCCCTTCACAAGTCACTTCGATGAAAGCCTCACAGGAATTCCTTCTCCGAAATCTACCGGATGAGCACCCAAGCCATGGCTATGAAAAGGAGGCAAATGGTAAGTGAGCTTAAAACCTCCCCATGCACTAGAACTGATTGCAAGTATAAAATTCCAATCCACCTTGTGAAGGCAGCTCACTTAACGACCCCATTTCGATGAAAACCGAGTGTAAAGTTAATAAGAAAAAGCAGTGTAATGCAAAATAAAGCAAGGGAAATCCACGGAGAGTTTATCTTTCCTAAAAGAGCATTGGGCTGTGCCCCCACCGTCACTAACCAAGATCCTATGGAAACGAGAAATAATTTCGATTCTAGAACAGGATGTCGAACATCCACCCCCTTGACTAACAATAATGTAACCCTTCTGATGTAGTTACTTCCCCGACTAAACCTCTCCCACCTGTCATGCTTAAAAATAAAAGAATTTCCGCGATCAAATTAAATCAATCTTCGAAAAATTTCGAAAAATTCGCAATAGAACTGCCGGTGATGTAATTAAATTTTCACAATGATTTTGAAGAATATCGAACTCTTATCCACTTCGAAAGCAGATAAAGAATTCGGAATTCTATGTAATTAAACCGTAAAACCTGACAAACTGATAAAAGCTGTGGGCCAAAGTTGTCTCCTGAGTTTCTCTAAAATCGAAGATATCACAAACGATTTAGTAGAAGAAGTTTTAAAATTTGAAAGCTGTACACAACTTATCTCGAAAAAAAGAACAAAAAAAAAAAAAAAACCCTTCCATATTTTCTAATACTACTCCTCCTGAGAAGCAATAATAGCAAAAATATTTGATTTAACAAAATTAGTTTACTTACAAGTGAAAAGTTGATGGTTAACCTGTAAAGAGAATAACCCAATGCTCAACTTCGTAATAACTTTTTCATACTGCCGCGAACTGCCACATGCAACCCACATGTTTAAAATGCGGTAAAGCGCATGCTACTAGAAACTGTCAAATCAAAGAAAGACAGGAAAACCCCTTTGTATTAACTGCGAGGGCTACGGTCATTCGGCATGCTATACAAAAATGTCCCAAATTCCCACAACCAAAGAAAGGTGCCCCCTTCAACGTTGATCCAATGAAAAGAAAAAATTTCGGTAATGGATTAAAGAAGGAATTTCTTTTCAAGCTAACATTGTTAGTGGAGAAATCCTCAGTCAAACCCTCTCTACTAATAATGAAAATAAAAATGATAACAGAAAAGGTACATTCCCTGTGGGGGATTCCTTAGCCAAGAAAATAATACCTCTTGACCTAATACAAGTCCTGAACTTTTTAATGTCATTCACACAAAACCTAGTAAAGAAAAATCTTGAAATTTTGATCTTCTCTCAAATTTAAAATGCAAATTGGATGAAGAAAAACTCCGCTCACTAAAGCAGAAGCTCTCATGGATAAAGCTGAATCTCATATTATTTTAAACTTTAAATTGCCTCCCACTATTTCTCTATAATAGTTGTCTTTAAAATGATAAACTTAAATTAGAATAATTCTTCCAAGTCGTGCTAATGCAGTTTAAAAGTTCACCTAACCTCCATTCAAAGCCCACCTCCACAGCAATTCACTCTCATTGGTTCTCCAATTCTGAAGTCACGCCCTCCTCTCCCAACCACAAAGCTGCAACACCATGAACATCGAATAGTTTTTTTCATTCTGACTCTTAGACACGCTTGAATACAGACGCGTCTTCTACGCTCTGCATTTTTCTCTCTACAGCTCGAATTTTTCAATATTGTCAGTTCCTATAGCTCTTTTAAGAGCTGAAAGGATAGGGCGACAACCTTTCTCCTACCTGTCGCTGTTTATACAGCATTTTAACAATTTTACTCTAACAACCTGATGACTACGGAAATGGAAACTGACAACGATATGGCCACGGAATATTCTAGTATACCTCTCCCAACCTCAAGATCTTCTACTCCTGACGACCTATTTACTCCATGTGAACAATTGATTCAGGTACAAAATGAAATCAAAAATTCACACTTCCTGAACACCATATTGGCGCTCAACAACTCTGAACTCTAGCTCCATTCATGACTGCAGACACCTGAAGTAACTGAACTGTTCCAAAGGCTCAAGTTCTACCATAGGAGGAACTAAAGAAAGCTGAATGTGAGTATGGCAATCCTTCCTACTTGCTCAACCCTAGCTGTACTCGTACATGGAACTCCCCTTCTTCCCCCAACTAAATCCTTTTTTATGATTACCTCTGCTCTTCCGAAAAACTAACCTGACTAAACGTAAAGTAATGCATTTATTTATTTCTCCAACAAGTGAGACAAACTATTAAAAACCGAACCTGATACAATTAATAATACTTTTCTGGAAACCGGAAACCTTTTCTGAAAAATGCCTAAAGCAGCACATCACAGGAACTTGACCTGCTAGCCTCCCACTCACAACGACAAATATCCCATCCAACACAAATCAAATTAAAAAATTCCTCCCCACCAGTAATGCTATACTCATTGTACGGCCACAATCAGAAACACCATGAAAACTATAAATTCCTCTTCCCACACCTTAGAAGTAAACCGTCAAGGAATACATCAAACTCTACACTGATACCCTGAACAATACCATAAGCTTATCCACTCTGTAGAACACAATAAATTTAAATTTCATGTTATAACTCCAAAAGAAAATAGACCAATCAAAGGTCAGCAAAAGGACTCCCCGCGACACTAACACAGACGATATTCAAAATGATCTCCCTTGGAAATAGGCTTCCGACGCTAAAGTCTTCAATTAACTGGCAGGATGTACCAAGCAAAAATTTGCTTTATGGTCACCTTACCCTGAAATATAAACACGCCAAAATCTTCATAATATTAAAACCTTAAGTTATCTCAATCAGAGTCGAAAGGATATGAAGGAAAAGGAGTAACGCAATGTGTTACTCCTGCAATCGTTTTTGTGAATCACACAGCGGAGAACTGCCACATGGCACCCCGGCTGTAGCTACAAATGCAGCCAGCCCCATCAAACTAAAGAATGCCCCATTACAATGAGAGTCGAAACCCCTTCTGCATAAACCACAAGAATACGGCCAGCTTTGGCCAAACTACTCTAAATGCCCCTTTCTCTTCCCCTAAGCCTCGTAAAGGCAACCCAATCAGCATGAATTACACTACGGTAGTGGAAAGCATAGTCAGGCCAAACGTCTCCTACGCACAAGCGCTTCAAACCTACAACCTACAATTAACCGCAAAACACATTTAATTCAGATACATACGGCAACGAAGTTCCCGCATCTCAGCAACCCCAAGCCAGTCGAAAAATCAATATCCCCCTGACACTCTACCATAAATAACATTACGGAAACTCTCCACAACAAGCAATAGTTCAAAATGCTTCAACAAACAATGCAAACCCTAGTAATTCACGCAGCAAATTGCTGCGCTTAATTTCAACACCCTCCTCCCAAGGAAAACACCTAAAAGGAGATTTACAGACTGTACGCCCTATAGAGGCTATCCTCAAGCTGGTGATGATTAGTCGAACCTCGGATTGGCTTTGAAACTATGCTCTTGAACTAACGCATCTTTAAATAAAATTTCTGAGTTCAAAATTTTGTAGAGAAGTACCTCCTGATCTAATTTACTTCAGGAAACACATCTGAGACCCTCACACAACTTAAACATTCCTAACTACACCCGCTATCGTAACGATTACACCGAGATAATGAGCGCAAGAGTGTGGAACTCTCATCCTTGTAAACGTAATATCTATCATTATAATATTCCCCACCCTCCCCTAAATCAAGACAGCCACAGTGGTAGTAATTACCTCAACAAACTTTTTCTCCATTACTTCTTGTCTACGTTCCCCTAATTCTGATGGTAGAGAGAAAGGCTTTTCACCCTTCGACTTAGAAAAAATATTTTACAGACCAGCAGCAATTGTGTGATCTTATGATTTTAACGCCACACACAATATGTGGACTGTCCCAATAATTCTATCAGAGGATGCCACCCTAAAATTTCGCTTGCCATTCCCCGATCTCGACCGCATTCCCCGACACCCCAACCAGGTTCGGGTACAGATCTGCTAACACCATCGATTTTGCTATCATCAATAATTTCTACCTACCCCTATACTATAAATCTGCTAGCAGAACTCTCTTCGGATCATAAATCCAGTAATTTTAAATTCTCTTTTCTTCCCTGATCGCTACTGAGAGATGCAACTATAGGCAATTACCACCTGCTGGTCCTCTCTTTTAAAATAAATAATTTAAATACTATGATTCCGGACTTCCAACTCTACCGACATCAATAACCCCACTGTGTTGTGGTAGAAGAAAAAATCAACTTTTTTCACCTCTGCCGTTCGCTCCGCCCATCGTAAAACAGCACAAAAGCTTAGAAAACAAGAAACACGCCTTAAGCACCCCAACTGTTACGGCCATCAACCTCGGCCTCCTGGGCGGTGGGCGCAGTCAGTGGGCCAAAAGCTTTACTTCACAAACACCTTAAACTCCAACACATAAAACGCATTACCAAGCAGACTGCAAGAAAAGCTTAAAAAGAACCAGGAAACACCTCTACAACACCATGGCAAACTAAAAACTAGAATCACTAAACACTTCAAGTGACAATAGCCTCTGGCAGTGTCAAAAATTCTTTTCGCAAAAACGATCCACAGCCCTTCCCTCCCCAAGCTCCCTTCTCTAAGTCGCTAATAGTGACGAACAAAAGGCAAATATTCTCGCACTAACTCTTAAAGATAACTTCACTGAAAATAAAAGACCTGGGTGTGGCAGCCATCCTATTGATAAGGAAATTACTAACACTCTAGAAGAATTTTTCAGCAACTCTCCCATTCCCTCCCCACTACCCCTGGATGAAATCCTTGATTACATCAGGCATTTAAAAATAACAAAGCTCCTGGGTCTGGATCTAATCACTAATAAAATGGTTAAAAACTTCCATCAAAATTCTATATATATCTTAACTTACTTAATTAATAAAATTCTTTTTATTTCCAGGTATCTTCCCAAATAACTGAAAATAGCCGTTGTCTTTTCCCATCAAAAAGCCACAGATAAAATGCCCACAACCCATCTAGTTATCGTCCACCTTCCTCCTCCTACATTTTCTGTGTAAAACTGAATATGTAATTTGATTAGATTTTAAACAATTCTACCAATGATACTAATTTCATCAATCCTAATCAATATGGCTACCCAGCAGAATCTCGACCTATCACCCACTGCTCGGACTTACTGAAAAAATCACTGCTGATTTCAGAGAGGCAGATCCACGGAGTTGCCTTTCTCGACATCCAAAAATGACAGGGTCTGGGTCATGGGCTCACCGCGCTTTCCACATAACAATTTTCCACCTGCTCTAATCTTCACCTAATTAACCTTAGTATCTTGTTAACAGATCTTTCAAGTAAGAGTGGGGATACCTCTATCATTATCTGTGTATCAATTATAATTCTGCTGGTCCTCCCACCCCTTCTGCTATTTAACATCTATATCAACGACATCCCTTCACCTAAACTAGTATATTCATTATTTATGCCGACGACACCACAATGCCTGCTACCTACAAAATCAGAACACCATTACCTTGGCACTCTAACAACAATCACCTATATCTACTCCAAAATTACTTCGACATGGAAAATTAAAATTAATGTAGATACACGATAGCAGTTCTCTTCACAAAAAGAAAAACAAAACCGACGCCTCCTTACTCTCTATTCAACACAACTCCAGTGCGGTCTCAGAGCACAAAATACCTTGGTTTGGTACTCGATAAAACTCACTTTGGAAACAACATTTAACAATACAAACGCGATAAATTCCGGAAGGCTCTACACCTCTTCCTAATTGGCCGGAAATCTGATTTAAATATGTATAATAATAAGTTACTTTCTGACTGCCGTTTTGCGACCAATAATAACCTATGGTGCCTGTGTGGGCTATGCTGCAGATTCTAACTTAAAATTCTTGAAATTGCTCAGAACCTATTAATCAGAAATACAGTTAAAGCAGATAGATATACTAGAAACTCCTTAATTTATAAAGATATCAAAATGCTCCCCCAAAGCATATTTACAAAAACTGGCCATCTCATTTTTTCAATAGACTACCTAATATTGACAATGAAACGTTCAAAATTAAATAACTATCCAGAGCTACAGATATTAAACGCATCCGTGGAGTAATCTTAGACTGTATTTTCCCCCAATACTACATTCTTAGTTCTGCTCACCGAGTGGTTGTTTTAGAATTCATTATTTTTCTCTAATTTCAAATTTTTCTCGTATTCTCAAACTTAATTTTCAATCCCACACAGGCTAACTTTCTATACCCCTCCCACTTGCTCAGTTCCAATGCATTAGTGCAGCCAATAGGGTGCCTACTCTCACAGTGCCATAGACCAAATCCAGCAGCTCACCACTCAAACAACGATCAGACTTTCCCTGCCTAAACCCATGAAGCTTCCCTCACTGTTTCCATAGCCACGCCTCCTCCTTGCCACAATCCCACAACCAATCAGGAGAGACTTCTAAGCCAGGCCTATCCATCAGGCCACATCTACCTTCGATATAGATGGAGGAACGCTTCGCACCGCTTCCTAGAGACGTCAGTAAGCAGCAAACGTCAGCAGCAACATCGAATAACCAGATAGGTTGAAGACTGCTGACGCAGTCTAGGTACCTCTTCACAAAATCATCCGTCAATCATCCGTCAGATTCGCATGTAATATTCCTACCATTAGACAGAGCATTCGTAAATTATCTGTAAACTTTTTTAACAACATAGATGAATCTGACAACTCATCTATAAACGAAATCCCATCATACTTTCCCATTTTTCTGTGAGAAGACCAGCAGACATCCAGATCAACCCAGACTTTAATTAATTTCTTTCATATTTTTTTTCCTTCTTTTAATCTTTTCTTAAACCCAGCACTTCAACACCCGTTGAAATGCTGGAGCACTCTGATTGGATGTAACGGAAACGGAAATTAGAAATTTCGGGTGCCAACGCCGAAGGCGTTTATACCCAGTGTAAGGAGAAAATGTAAACCATGCGAGAAAAATAAAACACGACTCCCGGTTTCCTACGGAACGGGTCAATTGTCACGCAGAGATACATACATTTTTTACGTCAAATTTGCGCAACTTTTTCGATGGCACAGCCTTTTTTGACGAGGTCGGCTTCTATGTCCGCTACGTCAGTATCGCTTGGTAGTCTTTTAATGACTACCTTGATGGGTCGATTTGCTAGGGGCTCCATCACGTAGTGCTCAGCCTTTCTTTCTTCTGGTATAGCTGTAATATCGCGGTGGTCCTCGATGGACCCTGGTTATACTTTAATATAATTCCAGGAAAGTAAAGTTTATACGAATTATTAGAAAATAAAAATTAAATCGGGTTATTCGATGACAATTACCAAAAATTTATATATAGTTATTTATGCCTATCACAAAGCTTAGCCCATTTGCTATTTCAGAATAGAGTAATAATATGCATGAAATACAAGCAATAACGAAGAAAGAGATGTTTGCGTCCGGGGAAGAATTGCATCACTGAAGCGTTTACCTATTTTTATCTATAAGCCCCCACAGCCCCGCTAAAAATTTGGGACCCAAGCAACCGCTGTTTGAAAGAATTTAAAATTAAATGACATATTTCTTATTGAAGGAAATGCAAAATCAAAATTATTGTGTGTGTGTGTGTGGGAACTTGGAATAATCAAAGAAATATTTTTTGGAAGAGACAATAATGTTAGATCTTGTCTTGTATAAAAACTTTTAATGATCTCTTCAAAAAACCCATTCAATTCCTGTACCCTTTAGAAATTGAATAATATACTTGAACTAATTTTGTTTATATTTTTCAGATTACTGTTAAGAGATAGCACATTATTAATTAATCTCTGTTAAATTTATTTTTTGTGAAATCTCTTGAGGTATGTATCCTAGAATTTATTAATTTGTCAATTGAAGCTTTGTCATCTTTTATATTTGTGTACTTTAATGTATATATTTACTTTATTGTTTGTATAATATGTATAATTTAGATTTTGATTAGTAGTATTGTATCAATATTTTCTTTGTAAGAGTTGTATTTGAAGAATTGTTTGTATTAATTTTGGTTTGATATTTACTGGGTGAACATTCTGTTCACCGGTGGGGGTGGGTGCCGAAATATTCAGCGAGGGCGCTGCTGTGCCCACCTCTGTATTAAAAGTTGTAATTTCGTTAGTGTGTAACTTGTATCAGAATGGCCGCATCGCGGCACAATTCGTATCTAATTAAACATTACTATTTTCAAAAAATGTGTCATCGAGCAAATCATTGTGACTCTTCGCACGGATAAAAATTCATTTTGAGTCGATATAAAGGACATTGCTTCGTTTATATATCGCGCGTTACGTTAAAATTTATTTGTTCACCGAAATGCGGGGTTAGGTAAAATGCAATACGAGCCCCCCACGCTTTTACCACGGTAAAAAATGCGACCGGGCTTTTCCCCCAAAATTTTTGAAAATTGCCAATTTGGGGGTTTTTCGTGTTGGTTTCGAGTTGCAACCCCACCCCAACACGCCGGGAGGGGAAATTTAAGATGGCGGAAGGGGAAAACATCAAAAACTATTATTTTAAAGTTTGAATTGAAAATCGCTGCCAAAATTATGCATTTAAAAATGAAAATTTTTTTTACTTACCTTAAAAACGATGTTTTTTAAAAGGATGTCCCCAGCCGAACATGCGGTATTTCCTGCCCGGGGGGACGTCCTGTTTTAAAAGGGAAAAAAACTCGCCAAGAACGTTTTGAAAACCCTTTTTAACGGAATGGGAATTTTTCCTTCGCCAAAAGGTGGGATGGTGTATTTCCGGAAACGTTTGATTCCACTCCCCGAGCCCTCAATGCTGTTATATTGGGACCGTTACCGACAAACAAAAGTCAGACGGGACCCTTTAAATGCTGGAAACCCTTTACTTCCAAGCAATTGTATTGAAGACCAACACCGAAATGATTGTGGTACCAGGCAACACCCATTCTTTTAAAGACAGCAAGCAAACCTTCTTTCATGCACCATTCTAAAAGTTTCTTTTTCCCAAAAACAGGCAACAGGGCAAAAATCTATCAGAATACTCATCATACTTTTGCATGCATTCATTCATTCAAATTCATCCTGCATCGCTGGACATCATGGTTATCTTTAGAAATTTTGTGGGGAAAAAAAATAAAAAAAATTACCTAAAAAAAATTTCCCCAAAACGGCCGAAAAGC
>BMAV01021436.1:0-66788 GCA_019973955.1 Trichonephila inaurata madagascariensis | reverse complement strand
TTTAATACATCTAAATCTATCAAAATTTTATTCAAAAATTTCTCTTAGAAAACTATGGCATAAAAATAGCTACAAACAATTCAATAGATCCAGTGTATGTGTGTGTTTCCTCTCCCACGTATTCTTTAATATACATTTAGTAATTTTCAACATACTTGATTTTTTTGACTACATGTTTGTAATTGATTTCACCATGATTTTGTATATATATGTGAGCGTATACGTATGTGTGAGTATGCTTGTATTCTATTTGATCATGTCATTGAATATTTGTTCATTTCTTCTTTTGTATACACGTTGCAATGTAAACAGTATGATGTGTGTTTTAGTATATATAAGATTTTTCACCTTTATTTTGTGTATATATATATATATATATATATATATATATTGAGTGTATACGTATGTGTGAGTATGCTTGTATTCTTTTTGATCTGTAATTGAATATTTGCTCGTTTCTTTTTTAGATACATGTTGCAATGTAAACAGTGTGTGTGTTTTTGTATATATCATGAGATTTTTCTTTTGTTTAATGAAATTCCTTCTGAAAGTATTACGTAAAAGCCACAAAATAATGTTAAAATTTAAACTATTGTTATCGTTATATATTATCCCTTTTATAGTTAAATAAAGCCACTCAGATACTTGGTGCCTGCGAAAGTGGAAATTCTCCCGTGAGACCGATAAACACCGCTTGAAGCCCTTACTGGGTGAGTTCAGTTTTCCCTCGGAAAAAAACAACTTTCATTTCATTTGAAAAAGATAAAACACTTGTGTAAGGGACCAGGAAAAGTATAGTTTTCGAAGAATAGATAATAGAAAAAAAAGGTCCCAAATTAACTAAATATATTGCTAATGTAATGCATTTAGATATTGAATAAGCAAATATCCAGTATAAATAAGGACATAATATAGTATTATAATACATCCAGTATAAAAATATATAATAAGGACAGTATCCGGATCCTGACAGACAGCAGATGCTCCATCCAATATTTGAAGAATTGGTCAAAAATTATGGACAGTACTGGTCTAGATATTTTACCCAAATTAGCTAGGCTTGGTCAGAGGAAACAAGTATGTCTCCAGTGGATACCATCACATGTGGGTGTGCCTGGCAACGAAGCAGCTATGATCTAGCTGGTAGGGCTGTGATCTCTAACCCCAATCCATGTTTTAAACCCATTGGGAAACCTTTCCCCTCCAAAGAACAAAATGAATTTATTGGGAAACCCTCCTGCTCACCACCTTTTGGGCCGGCCCCTTCCTTTTCAAGGAGGAGTTCCAGGCCTCAGAGGCCTTGGCGGGGCCGGGAAAACCCGCGTAATAGACCTTGTGAAGGGGGGTTTTTTGCCCCCCCTTTCCTCCCCCCTGTTTCCCCTTGCTCATCTTCTGTAGCTGGGCATTTCCCGCACAGTTGTTTGAAATCAAATCTTGGGTAATTTATTATGCGAAAGGTCAATGGACTTGGGTAGCTTTCCCCCAAGGGGAATTGGAAACAACAACAACAAAGTAAGCAAATACATTAAATTTAAAAATAAACAAAGACAACGTGATTGGAGTTTAAACCCTGATTTTTTTACTGCCCTTTATAAAAAAGAGAGTCGTCTCCCAAAAAAAAAACGATATATATTCATTGTCTTCTTTTAAAGTAGCAGTGAGTGATAGAAAATGTACACACATAAAGAATCCAAAAATTCCCAGAGATGCACAAGTAGGTTTTTTTTCCAAAAACTCCTCCTATATTAATTTTCTTTTTTTTTAAAAATGTGTATTTTAATTATTACTTAAGTTCAAATATTTTTTTAAATTGTAGGGGAGATATTGATTTTTAACAAATTTTTTCAAAATAATTAAAATTTAAATTTAATTAATTAATTAAAGTTTTACTGAAAAAAAAAATAATTTTTTCCGAATAAAAAGCAATAGATGAAAAAGTTTTGTTTTCCCCAACAGTATATATTGATTTATCTTCATTGACCTAAGTCAGAATTGATTTAATTTTTTTTTTTTATTACTTGTTTAATTCATGTAAGTTAAAAAAAAGTTTCTTAGCAGAAATTCCTTCCCGGGCACTAAGCATTGTTAGAAATGTCTGTTGGAGAACGAAAACTCCTCTCGGTACAAGAATAATAGCAAAAATCAACAATAAATATCTTCCTCATTTATATACAGTTTTTGTTTATGTGTCTAAGTCTTGAAGGCAGAACAATTTTTCTGAAAAATCTAGAGCTTTCAGTCAATCTATGGAAAATTCTATCACGACGTCTTTTAAAGCGAGATTCATATCTTTCATTGTATTAGCAGAGAGCAGCAATGCTTCGATTTTCCATCCAAGGCCTTGTACTGTCAATCATAGTTTGGGGATCCCCCACGGATAGATAATGACTTCACGAGCTTTGATGAAAGGGATCATGATTCTAAAGGGTTTTTTTTTTCAATTCTACTTTTATAGTCCCCTCTCTATATATATTTATTTATCTTGTTCAAATTTTAAAACCGTTAATAAAATATTTATTCATCAATCAAGTCTAAAAAATTTTTTAAACGGGGAGGGCTTATGTTTTTTTCTTTTCCAATTTAATTAATTTTTTTTTTTTAAATTTTAAATTTATTCGCTTTATTTCCTTAGTTAAGTTAGTAACAGATGGCGCCAGTACTTTTTTGAGGAATTGACGTTAAATTTTTTTCTTCTATATTACTTGTTTTCTATTGAAAATAAGTGACATTCAAGATTTTAAAAGTTACAAGTGATATTAAAAAACACGCATATGTTTGTAATGATAACACAATAAAAAGGCAGGTGAAGAAATTCAAAAGATTTAGTATTTAAAAGTATCTCGAAATTATTTGCAGGTTGCATGTTTTACGATCCAATGTGCGTTATAAAATTTTTATCGAAAAGTTTTTAATATATTTCTCAAACAACGGACTTGTGATTGGAAATTTGTATAATCAATGTATTATTTATATCCTCAGCACGTAGTATAACAAAATAATCCACTGAACTTAATTTTCTAAACTTATAATTAAAAGAAATATTTAAGAAAAAACACAAACTAAAGTAACGTAATGGCATAAGCCCCCCAGGGTACAGTATCTCGTTATTTAAAATAAATCAATGGATCGATGGATGTGATTGTTCTAATTTCTCTGCAACAACTTGTGACGCAAAGAAAGAATTATTAGAAATAACAATCACAGAAAGTTTTTGTTTCATCGCAGTTTCCAAATGTGGAATATATCGTTGTTTCAAAGAAGCAAAATTTGGAAGAGTTATTCCATGATTTATAGTTTTAATTCAAACAGTTTTGTATGTGGACATGTTTTAAAAAATCCAGTTTTCACACATGATCCGATTTGAACAAGAGAGCACGCTGCTGAATAAGGGAACTGGTTTTTCTTTTTAGCTAGAAAAAGATGGAATTGGGGAAACAGAGAAAGACGAAGGTTGAAAAAAGATGTTTGAAGAAGGTTCATAAGATTCTATATCGCAAGTATTCATAAACAATGTCTTATGAATAAAAAAAAAAGGTTATTCTTGTTAAACAGGAGTTATGTTTTCAACTACAAAGACATAAGATAGTAACACTGTTTTGCAATCATATAACCACCCGCATGTAGCAAATCTGTTCACTTTTAAATTTATTCCAATTATCTTTTTTTAATGAAAAAAAACTTTTATAATAAATTAATTTGTTATTCCTTTTTTACAGCTGGAGATCAAGAACGTTGCGACAACTACATAGCTTGTAAGAAAAAGCTTCCAAAACCGGTAATGTAAAGAAATGATAATATTCATTGTTGCTTTTGAACTCAGAATGTATAAGTCACAGCTTAAAAAAAATCCAAGATTTTTTGTAGCTAGTTTATATATTTTTTCTTCGGTCTTAAAAATAATATTCCGTATTAAAAGTTATAATAGTTTTGGTTATTTATATTAGGTCTTATACAAAATCCGGTTTTCGGTTTTAAACTTTTTCATGAAACCGGTTTCGAGTTACTTCGAAAGGAACACAAGACATTTACAGCTTAAAATAGAAGTTTTTCCTTTTTTTTTATTTATAATCATTGATAAACGCAAAAAAGGAAAATTTAATGTACATATTCATCCTCACATTAAATTATTAATACGGAAAACTAACTTTTAAAACGCGTAAATTAACAAATGTTTTATATTTATATAAATTATAATTTTTCCTTTTTCTTTGTTACGAGGGCTGTTCAATAAGTAATAAGACTAAAATTATTAAAAAACCTTTAATCGTCATTATTTACATGTTCTTTTTCAAAATAAATTCCGTGCCACGTAATGCATTTATCCCAACGTTCTGTCCACTTCTTAAAAACATGTAAAAGTTCGTTTTGTGAAAGCTTGATCAAAATCGCTTACGCAGCCTTTACACATGCTTTATTGCTTGCAAAACGTTTGCCTCGTAATGGTTTCGGAAACAGCCAGGAATGACATGGTGTTTTATCAGGACTGTATGGAGGATGTGGTAAAATCTCTGCAATGTTCTGCTACAAAACATCCAGTACGCAACGAGCAATATGTGGTCAAGGCATTGTCATATGGCAATAGGAAGCCATTTCGGAGCAATGGACGTTTCCTTTAAACGTGCAGTATCATTGCTCGCAGGACAATCGCGTAGTACGATCCTTTTACGGTAGACCCGGGTTCGACAGCGTTTAGTTACACAATTCCTTCATAATCAAAAAAATTATGCAATTATGCTCGTAATTTTACCAAGCCAATTGCATAGTTTTTGCTTTCTTGGGAGTAGGTGGAGAGGATATTTTCGTTCACTGCTTTATTGTTTTATGGTTGGATCAGTGAGCTTTGTTTGCTGTGATGAAGCGTTTTAAAATATTGTCGAATTCTTGTTTCAGTCTTTAATCATATTGTATCATATCAAAGGTATCCGATGCTGATTTTTGCAAATTTTGCTTCCATTTCGACAACTGCCGCATCTCGTAGGCGCCCTCAAACACGTTTCAGTTCGAGCATGTGATACTCAAGAACATGAGTCTGTACACGCCATCTATCTGTAGCTTTTGTTAATACAAATAACAAACTTTTCTTATGCCACAAAAATTAACATTCCGATGAGTGGTTTCACGGCAGTAAAATCAGTCATATTACTTATTGTACAGCCTACGTAAATAAAATATGACTGAAAAAAAGTAAAGAACGCGAAAGGATTTTTCGTTTATTTGTATCATTGTTTCGGATAAAAGAGATTTCTGTGATGGGCGAGTTGGACTCTAAAAGTGTGCTGGACAACTTGTTACGGTATTTGACCAAATGGTTCTAAGGTACCCGTAAATGAATACCTTTTGCTATGCACATGATTTGCCACTATTGTTTACTTTTGTATGATTCGACTGCAGGGTTCTATAACAAAAGTACACGTTAGCATCGTAATATCCCTTCACCGTAAGACCAGTTCTTCATAATGAATCTTTTCTAATCTCAGTGGTCACAAAAACCTACATTCTACAATCAAATCAGATTTGGAAGAGTTTGAACCACAATATTCGAGACCTTCAACGAAGTAAACTACTTCAACTCATCACTCCAACAGAGTTGAAGGATCTCCACCAGGATTTGGTGTTAAATAAGAGTAAATCTCGACTTCAACAGTGGAATCTCTTAAAAAAAGGGATTTTTTGTTTCGACCAGACAGTTAACTCTGAAATCTTTTTTCGGAAGATGAAGATTGTTTTGATAAGATTCAAATAAATTTATGATATAAATGAAGGTGTTATATAACCCACATAAATAGAGACTGTTTTATAGACTCATCAAAGACAAGCCTTAAAGTTTTCCGTTTGGCCTGTTGGAACGATTTGTTATCCCTTTGCATACCCTAAGTGTAAGGGAGACGTGTATGAGAACATAACCGAATTACAATAAAACTTGTTATCGTATTTATAATTAGAAAATTTGGTGATTAAAAATTGCTGCCCCCTCAGGGTGGGCCTGGAACACCCCCAAAAATCTGCTCCCTTAAAATTTTGGTTAACTTGTTTAATTTGAAGAGTGGAAATTCACCAAAAATAGGTTTGCGAAATTTTTGGGGCTATGAAAGAAAAAAAGATAATTTTTTTTCCCAAATTTAAAAAAACAAGTCCCCCTTTTTAAATCAAAAAGGCAGAACGAATTTTTTTTCAAAACTTTTCGAAGTTTACTGCTGGTACTTAGGTATCAATGATTTATAAACAGAAATAAATAAGTTAAGAACCCCAAAGGAAATGATATTTTAGTAAAAAACAGCTGGGTTTCTAATAAGAAAAAATTTTGATGGATGCATTTAAAAATGTGTACATAAAACCTATCCTGGTGGCACTTTAGGAAAATGCAATGACAAATCAACATTGTACGGCACCCCGGATGAATTTCATAAGGTAAGGCATACTGTTATTGCGTGTTAGCCCCTTTTATCCCAATTTTTTGAAGTTTTTAAATAATTACGTGAAGGGAAATACTTTATCAAATACGACTGCAATCCCTAGATATTTTTTCCAAAGATTCGAAAAGAATACTGGCATGTGTAAGATACTTTCCAAATAATTATTTTCATATCTAGGAACAGAACCTATTTAAACTAAAAATATTTTCTCTAGTTTTGAATGCAGGAAACCAATAATCTCTTAAAGCAGCATATAATGGATTTTCTGAAGGTTCGATTATAATGAATTTTTTTTATAATCAGTTCAGATATGGAGACATGGAAACAAAACAGACCGATGGGTTTCTAGGGAAATTGGAACAAATGATTTTGGTATACAGTGAAATATACGCTTAAGGCGTAAACGCCTAAGAGGAAATACGGGTTTAAAGTGAAATAAAGCGATCCCAAAAATATTTTTTCATTTTTTTTTTCTAACACAAGACGAAAATTGCTTAACACGAAAAGATTTCCTTTCAGGGAATGACAAAATACGGAAAATACTTGCCGGATTGTACTGTTCTATATCATCAGAAGAATTCGTTGTCATAGATCAGGGGTTGTTAACTCCGTGCCCGGGTCACCAATGGGCCCTACGTGATGCTATTTTTGTGCGCCCGTGTCGCTATATACTATATCCATATTGACTTTGAAAAATTAGTGGATGATATGCAATGCCAAAAATCACATTAAATATAGCTATTTTGAAACCTTTTTAATATTTATGATGTTTATGATTGCAATAAAATAAATAAATATTAATAATCAGCATACTTTTTTTTTAACTACGCCCGGCCAGCAATAAGTTCTTGTGAATGTTTTTGTGTCATTAATTTTTATTAAATACATGCAGATATACACATATAGATGTAAACAAAATAAATTCTAATAAACGTAATTTTATTGGTTTATGTTTTTTTTTTTGCTATATCCTTTAACGTGAAATTCTTTTAACACGACAAAATATTTCAAGTCCCTCATTTTCGTGTTAAGCGATTTTCACTGTATATAACTTATTTTAAAATATTCATGATCAAAAACTTAAACTGATTTTTAATTATTCCAACAAAAAAAAATTATTAGTAAAAGATATCATGAACACTGAGATATTCAAATATTACATTAAAAAAAATTCGCAAATACTGTTTTATTATAAACAAAATTTTTATGTTACCTACGTACATATCATGTGGGTAATTTAATCCAAGAAAATCATTTTTTAAAATATCAACATCTCTGAAGAGCACTGCGTTTCTTTCATAATTTTATCGTTGAAGGAACATTAAAAAAAAACTGAATTTTTCTTACCAGAATAATTTAGAATTTTGAACGATTTCCGTACCTTTAAAATAAACCTACGAATTCTTCTCCAATCATGGTTTATGTGAAAAAAAAGGTTAAAAATCGGGAAAAGCAAATTTTTATTCAAGTTAATTTTGAGTAAATATTTCATTTATTTTTGTTAGCCAAATAATCTTAATTAGGAACGTCGATATATTTTCTTAATAATTATCCTTAAGAATTTACAACGGAATCATTTTAATAAATCCTTACTTTTTAGTTCAATATGATAAAAGCTTAAGAGATAAATATTTTTGAAATTATTTAAAAAAAGCAGTGGCGGGAACTTCCTGTTAGGCTAACGGCGGACCAACAACCATTGTACAAATTATACAACTGTTCATACCTGTTTCTCAAATTGTAAAACTGTAATTTACATGTACTATACCAGTGCTTCTCAAACATTCAATTTACGCTACCCACTATTCACAATCACCATTTTCATCGCCCCCCCCTCCATACAATAACAATGTATTGAATTCAATAATACTATACTTTGACACTAAAGCTACATTACGACTTTAACCTCTTATGTGCCACCGACGTATATAAACGTCTCGTTCAGCCAAAGTATTAATTTTCTGGACGTATTTATACGTCTTTACGAAGTACGATCTTTTGTGTGCAGTGCGACCCATAAAATTATTCCGAGGGCTTTAGAATGCAATAAACGGACCTTGACAGTGTTTGCGAAGGATTTACTTGTTTCAGAGGATTTTTGCTTATTTATTTCTTTTCTCTTTCTCCTTCCCCTTCCCCGCAAAAAAACATCAAAATACGCTTGTCTACGTGGTAAACGATAGCATTGGGGAGCGAAATGCGTAACTTTTAACAGGAAGTTATAAGGAATTAATTATAAACCGTACAAATTATCAAGATAAGTGTTAATACAAGCCCATGGGGTCACTGATAATTATCGAACTTGTTCTTAACTTAGTATTGTTAAATTAATAATAAAATATACATTGTACAGTACTGATACATTTATAAGTGTAGTATATCAGTGTAAATGTGTACTCTATATTTTATTATATCAGAAAGTACTTTGTTTGTTTACTTTCAGTAAATTAATAATTTTTTAAATAACCTTTTGTTTTCCACTTTTCAATATGCTCGCGCCCCCTTGTAGAGTTATCACGTCCCCCAAGGGGGGCGCGCCCCACAGTTTTAAAAACACTACTATACATTTTACAGTATTCGTAGTGAAGAAAAAAATTTGTTTTTAAAAAAAGTCGTGGCGCCATCTTTTGCAGCTAATCTTAACTACGCCAAAATTTATTACAGAATCACGAAAAACTTTTTTTTATAGAGAGAGAAATGAAATTTACAAAAAAAAGTCTAGGTACTAGAATCAGAATTTGTCTCCTATTCAAAATTCTATATAGTTAGACAAATTACTTCAAGATATTGCTTTATTTCCTCTTCCCTATTCTTTCTTTTCATTCTCCTTGCTCGCATGCAGTTCATACTGAATTATGAAAAAAAAAAATAATAATATAATTAAAAAATATATATATTTCAGTTTATGTTAATTTATTTTTACATTTCCCTTTTAGTATTTGCAATGCTTCCTAAACACTGAGCCAACGGTAAGTTCATTTAATAATTCGCATCCATATTAAATTTTTCAAAAAAAAAATTTAATCTTTATGCAGTTTAATTGATGATAAAATTTATTCAGGCAACAGCCTCACTAAATTTTCTGATTATTTAAGAAAAAAAAACTATCTTTTTAGCGATTTTTTTAAACCTCTTAAAATGGTATATTTACGATCAACCGAAATAGTATTTATATGCCTGCTAACTATTGGTGAGATTATTGACGTTTCAAAAGAATCATTTGATTTCTTTATTGCCATTCTTTTTTAATTTCCCATGCATTTAAAATTAAGAAAAACTATTTGAAAATCGAATCCTCAATAAGATTATGTAAAATTAATTTTTTTAAAAAAAAAGTGAGAAATATTAAATTGGAAAAGTAATTGACAAGAATTAACTTCAAGATGTAAATAAAGGTTTTTATGAGAGGTAAAAAATTGAAAGGAATTTTTTTTCACTGTAGCATAGCTTTAAAAAGGAAACTTGTGAAATTATTCAAAACATTTCAATTACTTTCTGTACTTTCATACTTTACTGTTATAATTTCCACTTGTAATTTTATTGGATATTTAGAATTTTTACAATTCGCAGAGTTTATTGTACCATTTATTTTATTTTTACCTTTCTAATAATTTTCCCTAGATTTTTTTCCCTCATGATGTATAATTTAACTGTAAAAGAATGTTCTTTTGTAAACTCAAATTTTTAGAAAAGCATTTTTTTGTCATTGAAAGAACCAAATAATTTTATTACTAAAGGTTGAAGGAAGGGACGAGTGTCTAGAAAACGAAATGAATACGGGATAATGAGTTTCATATTAGAAGGATTTAAATCATTTTCGAAGGGGTGTATTAAAAATCTTAAAAAACGCGTACGTTACATCTGTATACTCAGAATGCACTGATATGCTCAAAATGTTCCGAGATAATTTTTCTAATTTTGACTTTGATACTTATTTCCTTTTTAGAAATCAAATTTAAGCGATGATCAGAAAAAACAGTTTGATGACTACAAGGTAATGTATTTATTTCGGTAGTTAATTGATGTTAGTTTAAATTTAAAGCAAATAAAAAAAAAAAAAACTCATTGTTGCATTACTCCAAAGTTTGAAAATCCTACACCTTTTCGTATCTTAAAATGCATGCTTAATGAAGGTTAACCCCCTAAGGCACGAGAATTTTTTGAAAAACTGTCAAGAAATGATCGAATTTTTAAAATTATTTTGCGGCAGAAAATGAATATATAAATTAGTATAAGTTATTTTTTGCAATTTTAGTTATGGGGGGAGGTGACTAAAGAGCAGGGGTGTTAGGGTTGTAACGACTGCGCTTTGTTCGACCTACACCCTTCCATTCATGTCAAGTTTTATATATTAGAGCAGGTGACTCGAAGGCAGTGCACGTGGCCTTAAGGTCATTGCCTATTGTTTGGACTTGGGTCAGCCACGACACTATGACTGGAAGACGAAATAGACATAAAAGTGCCCCTACTGGGTGACAATTGACGGGACCTGTCTGACGTCTAGGAGGATGACGAGAGAAAGTTTCAAGAAAACAATAGAAGCGTGATGGACAAGTGTCCAGATGGGCAGATGAATGTCTGGCGCCGCGGCATTCAAGACGGGTCAGATAGTGCTATTGTTAGGTCCACGTGATTAGGACGCTAATGAGTCCGAGGGCCGTCTGCAGACTTTTGTGGCCCTGCCAATGAGAGGTGACGAGGGGTGTGTAGTGGACTCACACCTGAAATTTAAGAGGGTCATTTTTTGGGGGAGAGGGGAGATCAGAGAGTGGATATCCAAGATCAGAGATCAAGATTGGATTGAGATCGGATTCAAGTCCAAGTGGATTTTCGCCAGTGGCTTTGTAGTGGCTAGTGATGTGTAGAGCATGGGAGCGATTGAACTCCAACGTTAAAGAAAGACTGAACACCGGCTTGGCGAAAAGAGGCCTTTCCTTATTTCACCAATTTTATATAATTCGTTGAGAAAATGAAATTTTCTTTTATTTCTACAATTTGCTGTAAGTTCATCATCACGCTTCCAGTCCACGATGTTACAGGGTATAAATTACAGACTAGCTTATCTCTTTTTACTAGAATGGATCTCAGACGAGCATTAGAAATAATATAACTAGAGATATAAGATTACCCATGTCAGGTGCGAGCAAATGCTTCAAGTGATTTAGGCCAAATTAAAGGATTCTTTTATATGCTTTTTAGAAAATAAGGTTTTTTGATTCGGTTTTATTTTTTATATAAGTCAAAGAGATGGATGTATTAGTTTATTATAGCTTTCTAATGATTTAATAAACTAACTAACTTGAAGTTGTTGTTGCTAATACCACCTGACTGACGGTGTCTGAATTCACCGCGACAAAGGCATAGATGCATGCTTGTAGTTATCTGTAGCTTTGAACACCATACAGGTGACAGTGTGATTTGGCTGGGTTCCATCACAATTAAGAGGGAGAACACCCATTAGAAGGTATGGAGCTTTCAAACTCTCTTCGTCTTTCATTAAATTCACGAGAAGATTTGCGGCTCGAAGGCTATCTAGAGTACCCCCATGCCGCTCAGACACTATACATTTATTATGCATATATGCCTCCTCTGGAACTCTTGTAGCCGCGGTAGCCGAGTGGTCAAGTTATCGGGTCGTGGCTGGCCTTGTCACGAGTTCGAGCCCAGTACCACTAAAAACCCCCCGTGTGGGAAAGCGATGCACGTTTAAAACTTTGAGAGTCAAATGTCCTCCCGTTGGGTGGTAGTTAGGAGAGGAGAGTGCCAGCTCTGTTGTCGTCCACGTTACTTGACCATGGTTCAAAATTACGCGGTCTGCTGCCAAAAGCTCTCGTGTAGCTGAACAGTGTGACACTAATATTTACTCACTCACCTGGGGCTCGAACCCATACCCAACGTCACTGCAGTTAGCGTTACTAACCACTATATATATATATACCAGATGAACCAATCGCTAAAAAATACTACTGAAATATATATAATACTTGAAAAATAATGTGTGTTTGAGAAATGGATATAATTCTGTACTAATAATTCATAAATAAATTGCCTGTTATTAGCATTTTAAATAATTTTACAACAAAATAATATTATTTTGATGCTTAAAAGGCATTTCTTTGTGTTCTTATATACCACAATGCACTGAAGTTTATATAGTTTGAAACAAATATTTTTCGAAGGCAAATTTGTTATCGTTTGTTAAAATTTATTTATATTTAATGTTTTTATTTATAAAATAACTTTACTGTTTTCTATTCTTAAAATATTCCAAAATTACCAAAAGAATTATTTTTAAAAATACATCTAATTGTTTGAAAAACATATTTTCCCATTATTTTCCCTGATATTTTAAAGATTTATTTTATTGAATCCGAACAATTTTGAATGTTCAGGTTAGATTTTGAATGATCACTATACTATTAGTTTTTATATTTGAAAGGAACATTACATTCATTGATTGCCCAGCATAACGAAATACGAATGGAAATAATAAAGAAGACAAAAATTTTCTTATATATTAAAAATCTATTTTTAACATAATAATATTCAGAACCTATCATGAACTCGAAAAATCTCATTCATAAACAGTTACAAAATATTATTTGTTAAAAACGTGTAATTAAACATGGCATTATTTGGAGAAAAAAAGGAAAATGTTTTTAAATTACCGTAAAATCCGTCTTATAACGCGTTCTTTTAATACAAAAAATAAGATCAAAATTCACGGTTGCGCGCTATACACCAGGCATAAAATGACAGCTTGAAAAATGGAAAAAGTTGAGAGCATGGGAAAAAAAATTAAACTTCTACATATATCAAAATACTGGGTTTTATTTAAAAGAAATGACATTTTTTATGAACTTAAAGGGTTGTACTTCTAGAAGTATACTATTTTTTCACAAAAGCCTGCAATAATACCTCGAATAAATGACTTCAAAACGTACGAGCATTCATAAGTACGTTTACAGTTTCTTTTTAAAAAAGAGGATACGTGTTATACGGCGAATGTATCGTAAAGGCCGTATCACACGTACACGTTTCAAGCAATTTTTCGTTCAATTCGTGCATTTTTTTAGTTGCCATAGAACCCCTTTTGAACAATTTTTTACGAGCTCAAAAGTTGTTCCAAATAAAAACTTGAAATTCCAGAATGGGGTTCTTCGGCTCCCACGTCATAAACAAGATGGGGGCTCCGGGTTTTGTCTAACTTTCAGATATGCAGTATAATATTTTTTAAAGGTGTATAATATTTTAAGGCGTATAATATTTTAAATAAATGGTGCTCTATTTTTTTGTTCACACCCATCAACAATTGCACAAGCGAAATGAAAGAAATAATTTTGATGTTCATTTTCCGAAGCAGAAAAAACGGCGGTAATTTTTTCAATGTGGAGATAGAGCGCGGCTGACGTCAGAGCGTGTCGTTTTGTTTACGGCAACCCTTCCTCAGATTCGGCCAAAAATTGGACGAAAAAATTGCATGAAAAATATACGTGTGATACGGCCTTAAAATTAAAAATTGCAGCTATAAAGTATGAGTGCGCGTTATGCGGCGGGGCGCGTTATAAGCCGGATTTTACGGAAAATAAAAAGCTATTCTTATATAATTTTACTTATATATCCTACTTCAAGAAACTCATGGGATAGTATTGCGCGTAAATTGTATTCGTCTTTTAAAAATGATTCTACTTATCTTGTTTTTCAGAAATGCACACAGGAGCAAGTTCAAGACTGCTTGAAGGATAAAGGAATGCAAAGCTAGTTTTACTTTAAAAAATGAAGAACTTGAGCAAAAGAAATCAGTTATTAAAATCTAATATTTAGATGTGGTTAATATTTGTGTATTCTTTTTCAACACAACAACAACAAAAAAAATGAATACAGATGTTGTAGTGTTTCCTCCCTTCACCAGTAGGCGCACTGTGCTCCCGTAAGAATGTGTTCTTTTATGTATAAGATGTATAGCTTCTCGTTACCAACGCGTTAGGTCGGTGGCCATTTTGAAATATTACCCGCGTGGGTCCTTTGATTTTAAAATT
This sequence comes from Trichonephila inaurata madagascariensis, assembly GCA_019973955.1. NCBI lineage: Eukaryota > Metazoa > Arthropoda > Arachnida > Araneae > Nephilidae > Trichonephila > Trichonephila inaurata. Next base: position 52,336 of record BMAV01021436.1, on the reverse strand, counting down.
TTCATGTTCATGGTAAATAAATGTGCTGTCTTTAAGAATACGTCTGTTGGTGAAGCTACAACAACATTACACCTTTTACCACAACGTATCACAGATGTATTTATTAATATTTCTTGAATTATTAGATAATTTTACATTCCACAGCACAAAACGAAAGATAACATACATGAATACCAAACCATTTTTTTCCACAAAAGTCTTCATAGAAATTTAAAATAACCTCAAGTAAAACAAAAAAATAAAAAGTAACTCAAAACCGCTTTTAAAACATCAGAGTTCTGAAAAAAGAAAATTCGTAGAAATTTGCTTTTAAATTATAATAATTTAAATGGATGATGAACTCTGCCCTAAACTGAACTGTCACAAAAGACGGGCTTTATGAAACAAATGATGAACGGATATTTAAAAAATAAAGAGGCATAAACAGGCATGAGAACCTATATAAATCAGCTCACATAACATCCTACACGGACTACAGATTAGACCCTTTATCTCTGTAGCTTTTGAATCCACAGTAACATAGTGGTCAGGGTCACAAACTTGTGTCCAGCGTTGTGAAGATGCGTCTTTGAGTCATTTCGTCACTGAAAACCCACCGCGTAGAGATACTGATGTACGTTAACTCTATCATAACTGAAATTCCTCATGCTGACGTGGTGTGGAAGTTAGGAGAGTGGGTTGCTGACTCAAGTACCTTCCTCTTCACTTGACGGTACAAAATTACCTTAGAATATCGCCAAAAACCCTCATACAACCTTAAAAGTGCGAGTGAGTGAGCGAATATTAACGTCACACTGTTCAGCTACACGAGGGCTTTTGGCGACGGACCTCGTAATTTTGAACCATGGTCAAGTGACGAGGTCGACACCTGAGCTGGCACTCCTCTTTCCTAACTACCACACCAATGGGAGGATGTTTGAGCTCTCGACAGATTTAAAGTGCATTACTGCCCCACCCGGTCTTTAGTGGTACTGGGCTCGAACTCATGACATGCCAGCCACGATCTGATACCTTGACCACTAGGCTACCATGGCCTTAAAAGTGCGATGTTGATTCGGTTGTTTTTCACCTGCCTATCGCAGAAATATAAGAAATTTTTTCTCCCTATTTTCAATATCTCTCCTCTGCCTCCGCCTATACTGCTAGACTTTGTCAGTTGAGAAATGGCTTAGATCAGGGGTACTCAACCTTTATTTTCTGCTGGGCCGCATACATATGTCAGCTGTTTCATACGGGCCACTTTACATGGCAGTTTTTCAAGCAAACTGAGGATAAATGGGGAAGGGGTAGAAATTCTTTTAAGACTAAGATAACATTGAAATTTAAAATTTAGAAAATTGATCAAAATATTATAACTATTTTGCTTTTTTAATTATAATTTTTATATTTCTTATTTTTGTCATTAACACTGAATTAGAAGCATTTAAGAAACACTCCTTCAAAATTTCTGTATCAGTAAATGTGTGGTTTCATATGATTACCAATATAATATAACAAACTTCATTGGATGTCTTTGTTACCACTGTGATATTACCACTGACAAAACTGTTGCTGTTGAAAAGAAAGAGCTTATATATCACCTCTTGAAAGAGATCTTCGAGGAAAAGTGCCATTGAATTATTCCTTTTTTTTTCGTGACAAATCAAGCAACTATTGATCTATGCTTGTTTTTCACAACAAAATAGTCAACCTCCCACTCGCATTGAAACGATCTATTTTCTTCGAATATTTTTCGCTTGCAAGATATGAAAGATAGTTAAAAGTTAATTCCACCCATATAATTGTCGCTACTCCACTGTTGTCTGTTATCACTAACCGTGACCGTTCCAAATAGAATATCAATTCGTATTTGTACGACACATCGACAGTAAAAAGCAAAATTGATACATTTGATTTCTTGACAAAAAATTTCCCACCTAATATTTAATACAATGTTCTTAAATAAGTAAATTTCTCAGAACAATGAACCGTGTGTGGCCGGGCCAATTAAAAAGGCTTGGTGGGCAGCAGGTTGAGTATCTCTGGCTTAGATCCTTTTAATAACTGCTTACCTTTTTGTGTGTATCGGAACCCTCAACATCAAATGCAGTACCTGAAAAACAAGGATGTTGAGGTAAAGACACTTAGTCAATTTGTTTAAAAAAAGGACGCTGCTACCAACTCCCAATTTTTGTTTTCTTTTTGTTGGGAAAAAAAGGATTGTAGCACGTATGTTGTAATATGTCTCATGTATTAACAGGGTTTATTTCAATTTTCATACCAACGCAATACAACAAACATGCGGTGGTACCATCTATGTGAAAAAATGAAAATTATCTTTACCTGTTTTGAATTAAAACCTAACGTTATGTCCCATGCTTTGTCAGTTTTCATTTCAATTTTGATACCCAAGCTATACAACATATGTATAGTGGCGCCATGGTAAAATACTAGGAGAGCCCACACCCTTGGCGACAAACTGAAAAAAAGCGCCAAGTCAGAACGAGATGGTGGCAAGCGAAACCGACAATGGCAGCAAGTGAATTTAGCGAAATAAGGTGGATACGTAATTAAAATATATGTAAACAATACAGAGAAATAAACACTTAAGATAAAAACAATACTTACTTTCTTACTGCTTATCTTTTCCGAGTGGAGGGTACAGCGTAACAATAGATTTTAAAAAAGTCTCATCGCTAAGCGAATGATCGTGTGAGCGCCGCCATATATATTCCGCTAGGTAATGGTCGAACATACCTTATGCGTGGCTGGTGCGATTTCGAAGAAAGCTCTTTCATTCGTATAATCTCATTCGCTCATCACATTTAGGACAATTAGAAGTCAAAGCAATCAATCCTTCCTTCCTTCATATACCATTCAATAAATTCAATCTTACTTTTTGCATTAAACAAAGTAAAAAAATTCTAAAGTATATTCACTCACACACACAGCCATATTACCAGCCCAGTGCCCAAAAACAAGATTAAATTTGAAATGGCCGCCGACAAAATACGAAAATTCCAGAAATAGTTAGGTTTACCATATCTAGTGTAGCAAAGTAGGGTTACCAAGATGGCGCAATTATCGCCAACCAAAACAACTCGCGCCAAGGGTGTGGGCTCTCCTAGAACCGGACCTGGCGCCATCTATGTGAGGTTAAGAAAATTATTTACCTATTTTAAATTAAAACCTGAAAATATCGGACGAGAAGGTGAAAAACAATTTTCCGTTGAGGGGAAAAAAGAGTATAATACATGTTGTTATGTCACATGTTCTTTCTTTCAATTTTCATTCTCTTAAAATGAATGATATACAACAACCGTAGAGTGGTTAAGATTGGCACCATCTATCAGTAGGTAGGATAATTGTCTATACCTATTTTGAATTTAGAAAACATCGGACAGATAGTTGGTGGATTTTGCGCCCGATGTGCATAAAATAAAAAGAGAGAGTAACTATATATGCTACAGTTAAAAAACTCATGTGCTCAGTCTTTCTAATGATCCAAACACATGCGTCTTTGAGTTGCACTTCCTGCATATGAAAATATTAATAGGTTTTTATTTGAATCTGAAGTTTTGTTGAAATCTTCGTGGTACAGTAGAACGTCGTTTATCCGAACGTTTATTATGCGGACCATTTTGTCAATTAAATATTTAGTATATAAATATGTTTTCGAACAGTGCAATGCTGAATAGTTGTTTCGCGTGACGTCAAAAGTGACGGGACAGCTTAAGGTCAGGGATATTAGGTAATTTCAGTTGTGTGATTTGGTAAACATCTGCGCGGAATATTAGGTCAGTTTGTTTCCAAGTGAGAGAGAGACAGAGAGAGAGAGAGGGGGGAGGTGTATAGGTACTCTTTTGTTGAGTTGTGAACTGCTTTGGCTTCGAATTCAAAACGAAGCGCAACGTTTTGAACATAGAGACAAAACGTGAAATATTTAACCGTCTCGCAAAGGGAGAAAGTGGAGCGTCTCTAGAACTGTCTTATAATGTTGGAAAGTGAACAATTTCTGACATAAAGAAAAGCCGAAAAACCATTTTAAATTTTGCGTCAAAACTTGACTCAGTAGATGGCTCGAAAAAGACAACCATGAGGGAAGCGAACGATGCTGTTCTTAATCGTGCACTTTACTTGTGGTTTTCACAAAGAAGAAGCAAAGGGGATCCAATATCTGGCCCTCTGTTGGGCGAAAAAGCTCTGGAAATAAATGAGAAATTAGGCGGTTCGGCTGATTTCAAAGGTCAAAACGAAGGTGCACAGTGGTACAACGAAAAATAAGTGATTATTTTAAACAATAAAGGTAAAATTGCGACATTTTGCATCGATTTTGCTTTTTCCACAAGCACGTTTCCCGCATGTGATGATTTTCAATATTCGTACAGTGTCCGGTTTCCTATACTGCATGGATCGCATTCGGTTTTCGATTATCCGAACAATCTGAATCCTCTAGGGAGGAAACTGAGCGTCAAAATTACCTGCGGCGATTGGTATCCTCCTATATATGGTGCTGCGCTAAAAAGAGATACCAGCTTCCGGGGAACGTACTTGGTCTACAATGGTAAAACACCGATCCGCAGACCATTAGAAATAAAAAAAAATAACAAAAATGCATTTCATAATTATTTATTGTATGTATATACATAAGTCCAAAACAATTTTAAAAATATTTAATTTAAACACAATTTTATGAAAATATATACATATATACATATAAAATATATTCATATAAAAAAATATATACATATGTAAAAGAAATGACATTCCTTATGAAATAAAAGAGTTGTATTTCAGGAAATATATTATTTTTTTTAAAGCTTGGAATAATACCTCGAATAAATGACTTCAAAACACAAGAGCATTGTGCACGTACATTCCAGAAATTTCATAAAAAAAATAGGGGTGCGCTTTATACGGCAAATATACCTAAAAATTCTATAAACTCCAGCTTGAAAGTATAGGTGTGCGCTATTTACGGTACTTATATCTCATCATATACAATTTTTAAGAAAAACGCAAAGAACGAACAAAACGCCGTCTCAAAAATTCTGCTGTAAAATTAGACATCACCATGGCTAAAATAAACCCACCGAGACACCACTTGTAATCATCCAATACGCCCTTTTTTTAAGGGGGATATGGTACCTTTTTTTAAATTTTTTTTTTTTTTAATATTTGATATTTGGTTTTAATTGATTTTTATAATGGCTAATATTTAATAATAATTCCATAAAAAAAATTTTAAATTTTTTTAAATTGTTTGTAAAATTTAAATTTTTAAAATTTTTTTAAACTTTTTAAAACCCCCTAAGGTTTTTTTAAATATGTTTTTTTTCTTAAAAAATTTTTTTTTCCAAGTCCCTTTTATAATATACTAAAATAAAACTGTGCAGGGGTTTTTTTTCTGCTACTGTTTTTAAATTTTTTTATTAATTTTTATATTTAAAAATTTACAAAATTCTCAAAAAAGCAAAAATTTTGTTTTTGGGAAATTTTTTAAAAATTTATTTAAAACATGTTAGAGCTAATTCAATGCAAAATTTTACAAAACATACATTTCAGAACATGTAAAAAAAAGTTTAAAACCCCTTTATTTCCCAATTATAAAAAAAGCCTTAGGGTTTTGAATAACAGTGAATTTACAAAAACAACATGGAGGAAAAAAAGAGTTTAAATTTTCATTTCTTAAATAGCATGATAAAAAATTCCCCCAATAATCTGAAACTTTTTGTTAAGTTAATTAAACTTTTTTCAAACTCTTTTCCACAAATTTTTTAAAAAAATTTTCAAGAATAAAAGAAATACTTGTATAATGAATATATAAACAAAAGGTCAATATTTCATAAAACATTATCTTAACAATTTTTTTAAAAAAAAACACACATTTTAGAGTTTGTTTCATCACAGTTCTATACTACTATAATAAAAAAATGTAAAAAATATTCATACCTTTTTTTTTCCCTAATTTTAAAAGCCCAAATATTCACAAAATCCATAGGCTCTTCCAAAAAATTTTCTCGCAAAGAAGCATTTTTTAAGTATTACAAGGGATTTTTAAAAAAATTTTTTAATGCATTTTTTTTCAATAATGACGTATGTTGGGAATTTTGGAAATTTCCGGGATATTTTTCATCCAAACGAGAAAAAGTATTTATTTTTTCTTCAAGTTTTTCACACCTCAAAATTAGTGCTTTGAGAAACCCGAACTTTTCTTAGCATCTGAAAACCACCTCTTCAAAGCTTTCTTTGTGGGCATATTTAGTACGTTTTTTTGGCCTAGGCCTGTTAACTTTTAAAAATTTTTTTGAAACCTGAAATTCCTTTTCAAAACAACTTTTTTACTCTTCAGAACACAAATATAGGGTTTAAAATTTGGAGGAACAGAACTTCAAAAAAACCCCAGAATAACTCTATATAATCAAAACAAAACAATTATTTCATTTCAGTTTAAACACTAATCAGCGTGGATTAAAAAAATATTATTTCCCTTATTTATCAGGCTCTTTTCTAGCAGACGATCTGAAAAGGGGGCGTGGGCAGCTTGTTTAGTCTACTGACATGCAGCAAAATGGATAAATAACTGAATAAAAAATAGATACAACTCTGAAATTTTGCAGACACATTAAGAAGGTTTAAAAGCATCATATAAGCCAATAAAAAATCGATAGTTGATGTTTTTTTAGGGTACCATATCGCCTTAATGCATGCCCCATATAATTCTAACCCAAAATTTCATTTGTGTGGGCAAGTTTTGTGTTTATTTCATTCTGAATGTAGCAAACATGATTCATATTTAAAGCTTCTTCCAAAAATGTTGTTTTTTTTATTAAATAAAAATTGTTTTACCGTTGTTTTTTTGCATCTGGAGATCAAGAACGGGACGACAACTATGTAGCTTATTCTGATAAATTTCCCAAACCGTTAGTGTAAGCAAATGCAGTCAAAATTTAATGACGTTTTCGAATTTAAAACATACACGACATTATCTTAAAAAAATCACGACTTCCGTATTTTTAAAATTTTTTCTCCTTCAATTTTAGAAATAATATTCAATATTAAAGAATACCACCTGTTGGGGGTACCTATGACTGGTGAAAATAAATTTATTTTCCATCATGGTGATAATACCTTTTAGGAACTTACCTTTGATTTAATTGTGTGCTTATTTACAATAACTATCTACTTGGAAAACATCAAGCTGATAAATATATCTATCCATGTATAAAGGAAAAAATGTGACTCACATTCACTCATCGTGAGATCTCCGAAAGTACAGTAAGACCCCACTTAATGCTGTTTCATTTTGCGCTGTTTCGTTTTAACGCTGTTTTATTTGAATAGTAAGATTCCTTGAAATTGTACGCAGCCTTAGACTTCCCGATATCCGAAACAGTTTATCTGCGTTTCTTCTTTCCTGCGATATTATACGAACGTATTTTTATCGTTTCAAATATTTGATGACGTTTTTGTAAGTATAAATTTATATCATATAACGATTGCTATATATATAGTGACAAAAATTAGGATTTTTAGTCTTTATCATAAGTGATAATAAAAACCACGAAAATAAAGCAACAAGAAAAAGCAATTAACTGGAAACTAAAATGCAAGTGATTAAAAGATTAGATACTGATGAACATCAATCTTAAATTGGGGCTGCATTGAATTTGGCAATTTCAACAAGGACCATTCTTAAGAATAAAGAAAAAAGTACTGTCATAGGCAACTGCATCTACGACAAGCTCAGCAACTAGAATTATCCGTTCTAGAAATAATACAATAGAGGAAATAGAAAAACGATTTTCTATATGGATTGGCGACAACATTGAGCGCAATATGCCATTAAGCCAATCCACCTTCTTGATAAAAAGGCAGAAAATTGAAAATACAGAAGAGACTGAATGATCGGAAATGTAAACATACTGACTTGGAATTTTATTTATTTTTATATGTATAGTCATTTATAATGTTTCTATATTTGTAAGAAATAAATTTTTGTTTCATTGTTATAAAAACACAAAATTAATAAATTTAATGGTAAAATACTTGACCAATTTTCTACCCATCTCATAACCCCTTTATTTACATGATGAGATAACCTCGTTTAACGCTGTTTCATATTACGCTCTACTTTGAAGGAACGTATACCCCACTTTAAGCAGGGTCTCACTGTATTAGACTAGTGAAACAACTTGAAATTTTGTAAGCATGTTTCTTTTGTATAGTACGGATCCTTTAAGTCCAGTTTTGTGGTATCGATTCCCAAGGGGGGGAGGGTACAAAGGCGCATTATAGATAAAAGAGTTTTTCAAAAATCGACTCCTAGCGGGGTTTGCGGAGGTAACTGGGCGTATTGATATAAAAACTTTCAATTTATGAACTGCTAGATTTACAGTAATGAAATTTGTTATGCATGTTACTTTTGTTGAGTTGAGATTTACTACGAGTGAATTTTACGTTTATCGACTTTCAAGAGAGGTTATGGAACTTACCAACAACAAAAAATTCCAGTTTTTGAGGTATTGCCCTTACTGCTCAAATTTGGCATGAATGTTTGTTTTGTTGAATAGAGATATGCTAAAATAGGTTTTGCGGAAATCCACTTAGAAGGGGAGATATGGGAAGTGAAAGAAAAAAAACTTCTATTTTAGAAATTCCTACCCTTTTTAAATCAAGAGATCAGGAGTATTAGCCCGTTCTTCAAAACCACTGAACACTTAATGCTTTGACTTAGATATCAATGATTGATAAACAGTATGAAATCAAACAATATCACGAAATAGTAAGATAATTGGGAGCGTGGCTAGAGCAAATATAAGGTAAATCGAGGGAAATTGCCACATTTAATGTTTTTTCGATGTCCATAGAAAATTGAAATGACAAGACCATGAAAAAATACACTTTATTTTTCAATATTTTAATTGGTTATGTATACAAGTTAATTCTATTCTTAGTATGAAAAAAAATAAGAAATTTAATGTTAAAGAAATTCATTTAGTTGTGTCATGTTCCCCCACTTATGGGGGAAGATGCCACCAGTCGTAGAGTAAGATGCAACAACACCACAGTAAATAAAAAATAAGAAAAACATTACAAAATTAAAAATAAAGTAACAATAACTATAGAAAAAAAAATTAAATTCTTTTGTAATTAACTTGCTAAAAGTAATAACAGTACAGGTTCGAATGATAGCTTACACAGCATTTCACCCAGTGCGCATGATTAGCATTGCAATCTTCGTGCAACCATTTGTTGCATTCGATGCACTGAATGCAGTCATACTTATGACCTTTTTTTAGCATAAAAGTACCCTTTATACACCAGCACAAAAGTCGTCATTTTCATCCTCATCAAAACTGTCACTACTAGTATTTAGAGGAATTTCTTTGCTTGAGGATGGATAAACTAGCCTGTCTCTTTTTCTTCTGTTTCTTCGAAGGTTTCTTGTTATTTGTTTAGACCTAACCCACATTTTCTAGCTTTTTTTAGGTCTTTTTTCCTCATAGTTTCTCCCCTCTTATTCAGTTAAGACTTCTGATTTTAGTTATTTTTTTTTAGCCCGGTTGGTTTGCGTTTTTTGACCACAGAAACAGGGTTGTGCTCCCATGTTCTGTGCTGGTGGAGTCAACCGATGGTGATAGACCACTCATCATTAATTGTATTTAATTATTATTAATAATAATTATTAGTAGTAGTAGTAATTGCATTTATATTTTATACAATGTCAAAAAATTTAAATAAAAAGAATTTGAGAGTTCATTTAATTTGTTTCTGAATCATGTGGCTTCTTCTCCCAAGTATAGTGGAGAAATTCCACATACGCTTATTTCCTTATTTTCTTCAGTGGTATGGTTGCCTCTACATGCATCGTTAGTGTAAAATGCATGAATAACAAGTCAAAATAACAAGTATGTTTATGAACTTTAAATATGAGGAACGGAATATTATAAAAGTTATACTCACCCCTTTAAATGTTCACCAGATCTAAAAATAATGCTGATTAAAGACGATTAATTCAAATGAATTAACAAGCCACTCTTAATGTTGGACCATACTCTTCACATAAGAGGCCCAGTATTGCTATCTGTCTACACATAAAAATACTATTAACAAACTGGCATCTTCTCCCGAATTACCTTTTATGAACAAAAAAAAAAATGTTCAATATCGTTTTTAAGAAGTTCATAAATATTCTTTTCTTTTCAACTTATAAGGATTTTTTATAATCTCTTAAAAATCTATTTTGTAATTTTTAAAATGAAATAGTGTTTTTATGTATACGAAAAATGGTTATAATATTACATTTGGAACAGCTATTGTAAGAGCTGCTGCAAAATTTTTGAAGACATAATTTCACAGTCAGTGAATTAGAAGTGCATTTTACAATGTATTCTATCATTTTAGGTAGGTTTATTTATTATTGAGCGAAAATAAAATAGAAATTATAAAAATGAAGAAAGATTAGGCTTATACTTTGATTATAATTAAATTTATCATTTGTTCTTGCAACTTTTTGGCCATTTAATTATGTTTTCTAAGCAGAGTCCTAGGCGACAACAATAAACACATATGACGACAGCAAGGAATATAGCTTGAATAAATAAACCAGTAGGAGACAAACACATTTTATTAGGTATTTTATGCTCTTTTACGTTCGCTATGAAGACTGCCGAAAGCGGAAGACGGAGCTGTTTCTTGCCTCATGTGTTTCGGATGTGTTGTCGATCTCACAAAGGGGTGAACATTTTACGCGTTTTAATCATAGCATTCCTGATTAAGCAAAACATTGTTCAATCTAATTCTGCTTTTTAAAAAATCTACATTTTTCTTTTTAATGTTTCAAAAAATATTTTTATGCCGGAATGCTAACTCCTCATTTTACGTCTCACTATAATTTTACTCTTATTATTACATTATCGTAACTCATGTTGTCACTCTTAGAATGTAGAATTATTTTTCCTAGAATGTAGAATAAGTTTTTTTTGTAAAGTGTAGAATATATTATTTTAGGAAGAATTATAGATTTTCCTACACCTTGTCGCGGGTGTGAAAGAGCTCGGGGACGAAGCAGACTTGATCACAAGAATAACTACTTTTATTCTACCTTTAGAACTTTATGAAATATACTTTTATGACTTTCCTCTGGGAGTTATAGGAAAACTGGATTATCGAAAGTACTTATTTGTATTGAAGCTCCTTGTTATAAACCTTCTTGAAGCCTGATAGCACGGTCAGAGCTTCAAGGTTGATTACTAACGAATTCTCCGTAGACTATTAATCTCAAGATGCGTGGCCACCATTTGCTGTTTGCGTTTACTAACGCTTGGATCTTACGCTTAATGATCCAGGCTTAACCATTAACTAATATATTCAACGACAGGCACTTAAATAGTAGTGACATTTTCATAAATTCAAGTCATCTCTACGAAAAGCGGCTTTTAAGCTGAAATCACAGTTACAGAATATTTTTCTCCAAGAGGATTGATAGAAGAACCGAAGAACCTGTTACAATCTGTTAGCGGAATTATTTTCCTTATGTCTATAACTTAAATATGAACGTACGTCGTAAAGTACATAGCACTATTTTTGCATTAATAACTCGTACAGGTGATAAGTCATAGTAAATTAAGTAATTAAATCGAAATAGACAAAAGTAGTACTAAATTCACGTATATTTATTTTTAATTGTTGCGATGAACAAAAGCGGGTAGAGCTCGCTGAGGGACAAATCTTCTGGTTGAAAATATAATTTCTTTTCGAATCTTATCTCTCATACACACTGTCCAATGAACTTTCGATTTTTAAACTCGTCCACGAATAAATTAGAGAGGGTCCCTGAGAACAGAAAATAGACAAACTGACCATGAAATCAGGAGATCAAAAGGACTAATTAGTCTAAATCAGGGGTGCCCAAACCCGCGGCCCACCAGTGCGAGTTGCGGCCCCCGCTCTTTTTTAAAATTTATTTAAAGGGGGTATATATATATATATATATATAAAATTTTGCATTTCCTGTTACTTTTTTTTTTTTTAAAAAAATCCTTTTGATAATAGAAATCCCCTTTTTCAATTATTTTTTAAAAAAAACAGTTACAGATTTTACTATAATAAATTATTTTTTTAAAAAATTCCGAATTGCTTTGCATATCTTTACTATGGATGGTACAGTTCTCCGTGTGCCGACTTTTTTTCCCCCCCTTTTTTTCTGTTTGGGCCCCCAAAAAAGAGGCAGTCTCAGAGATGTTTTTTAAAGTTTAAAAAATATATATTCTGGACAGTTAAGATAAAGGGCAATGTATACTTAATCGTTTGCGAATGACAGCAAAACCACATTTCAGCAATGAGTAAAGAACAATCAATTCGTTAATTTTCAAGAAAATGGCAACTGTGATATTTTAAACATTATTTGATCATTGCATTATTATATTATATAAACATTATTAAAATATCTATGTCTGTATACATGAAAAATAATTAAAACAATAATAATAATTCATTTTGTTTTAAATTTTCACTCCAATAAATGTTTTTTTTTGTTTCCAGATCTGATATAAAAGTACACATTTTATGTGCGGCCCACGGATTTAAAGTTTTTTCCCCTAATGGCCCGAAAAGGGCATTTGGGTTTACCTTGGTCTAAATGAAGAAGGAATTGAAATAAATTGTAGGATTTGTAATATGTGACATATACAATCGAACCTCCATATAACGAACCTCTATATTGCGAATTTTTCTATATAGCGAACTTTTTCCTGGAAGCTTGAACATTTCACGATTTTCTTTGTAAAATTACCTCTCTATAGCGAAGTGCATTTGCTATATAGCGAACCTTTTCTTTTGTGATTCAATTTTTTTCCCTCCCTATTTTTAAAGTATTTCTATACAATTCAAGTTAATCTCTCTTTAACACATTTTATGGAGTTATAAATCTTGAGCTGGTTTTATTAGATCCTAACTCACCGAGAACAATAGAGTTCTGGACGTTTCATCCAAGAAGTGCAATCTTCAATCCAAAAATTGTCAGTTTACTAGAAATATCTTCGATATCCCCTTTCACACTCAACGGATTTGTTCCGTATCCCCATGTTTTAATTATAAAATAATGTATGCTTAATATTACTTGTATGCTTTAAATTAGAAAATGCCCTTAAAATTCATTAATTTTAATATAAAATTATTTTCTTAACATTGGAGAGACAGTGTTTTCTTCAACATTCATTTTCTTGTTTTCCTTACAGTTTTTCTTCCTATCTTTTTTTTTTATGGATAAGATATATAAAATAAACATATATTAATTTTATAAAGGTGTGAATAATGACTTTTTTAATTTATAGTGTTTATGAATTAAAAATTTGTTTTATGCGGTTTATATAAAGTCTATTAAAAGATGACATTCTATATAACGAATTTTCCATATAACGAACTTTTTTCCGGGATTTAGCGACTTCGTTATATAGAGGTCCGACTTTATTTAAAAAAAAACGAGGCAGATTTTTCAGCCCAGTAAGAAAACATGGTAAATATCATTTCAGATTTGCTGTGTTTCTTCTTATGCTAATCGCATCTGATATTTCAGGTACAAGATGTGTTCAGGAGTTGCGTAATAAAAAAACAATGAACTTATAGCGGCGTTTCTCAAACTATGGGGCGCGCCTCCCTAGGGGTGCATGATAACTCTAGGAGCAAATTGAAAAGTTGAAAACAAGAGATTATTTTAAAACAAATTATTAATTTACAGAAAGTTAGCAAACAAAATACATTCTGACATAATAAAAATGAAATACAAATTTATACTGATACAAAACACTTATAAAATATATTGTGCAGTATTGATACATTTATAATTTAACGATACTAAGTAAATACAAGTTTAATAATTAACAGTGACCTCATGGTCTTGTCATGTATAAAATTATATACAAAATTTAACCCTTTCCGGTTTTTCCCGAGCTGAACTCGGGCAGGTGAAATGTACCATCCTGGCTCATTCTGAGTATAGCTCGGACACTGTAAAATTTTCCACCGTGCAATCACTGTTTCCCGAATTATTTCACAAGTGCTTTTTATGGTTTCAAATGCTTTTGTTTACTTTTCTGGCTAGTAGATGGTAGCACTATACAGTGTTTTCAGCTGTAGATTTAAGATAAGATGCTTTTATGTTTAAAAAGAGTTTTGTATGTATGAAAATAAGCATAAAAAAAAAATTGACATTTTTTGACCAATAATCCCGAAATAAAACAAATTTGGAAGGGGTTAACATTTATCTTGATAATTTGTACCGTTTGTAATTAATCCCTTAAATGCCGATTAAAAGTTACGCGATTCGCTTCCCAATGCCACCGTTTTCTTAACACGTAGGCGAATGCATGTGGTGTACTGGGGAGAGAAACGTAGTTAATAATCAAATCCTTTGAAATAAGTAAATCCTTCGCAAACACTGTCAAAGTCCTATTTTTGCGTTCCAAAGCCTTCGGAATAATTTTATGGATAGCAGTACAAATAAAAGATCGTACTTCAGAAAGATGTATATATACGTCCGGGACAATTAACGTTTTGGCTGAGTGAAACATTTATATACGTCGGTGGCCGGTTAAAGTCGTAGTGCAGCTTTAGCGTCAAAGGATAGTATTTTTTGAATTCAATACATTATATTTATGTGCATGGGGGACGTGATGAAAATTATGATTGGATATTGGGTCGCAAGAATTGAAACTTTGAGAAGCACTGACCTAGAGTCACTCTAGGAAAACACAATGACAAGTCAGTGCCCATTAACGTCTCACTATAAAGCAATACAATAGTTATTGGCAACAGACTTCGTAATTTTCTTTGAACCATCGTCAAGTGACGAGGACAACACCTAAAACGGTACCCTCCTCTCCTAAATTCCACACCATGCCAACGGGGGTTGTTAGCCTTGACAGATTTAATATGCATTAGCCCTTCTGTTCGTGTGTGCAAAGCAATTGTAATAAGCTAATTTTTAATACTTATTCTTAAGACCAATAAAATGCTTTTCACGAAATATTGTAATGGAATAAAAAACATAAATAAAATTAATATATTTATGACACAGAAGTTGTCGAAAAAGGCCTTTTTCATTTACTTAATGTGTTTTAAGTACTAAAAGCAGAAATTATTTACCAGGGTCATCCAGAAAGTATTATGGAAAAATTTATTATATTTAGTTTTTAGAAAACATGCATTAATATTTCTAGTCATTATTCTAAAAATTGAAAAGAACGTCCGACTTTAATGGATGTTCATGTTTTAAAATTTTTCTATACTCATTAATTTAATCGTAACCTTTCTGTTTCCTTGCTCGTCTTTTCTGTCAAACATCCAATAACGATTAGTCTGATTAAATATTTAAATTTTACATTTACATTTTATATCCACTCTAAATTAAATTCACAGTTAAATGGTCAAAAATTATGGATTAAAATCCTGGAGAAGGGGTATATTTTTCAAAAAATGACCCTTTTTTACCATCGTAGATTTAATAAATACTCAGTGTAATTTTATTCGTCTCAATTTTTGGCTCTTTGGCATTGATGAACTACATTATTTTACGAACTCTGTGATGATATTTTCACTTCGAAATTAAAGAAGTTGAGCAAAGTTACAGAGCAAATATTTTTTCCTTTACTTATTTAATGCGGTGCTCTTAATCTCGACTAAAGGCAAAAAGCAGTAATTTTAGTGTTAATTAAACAATTTTCTATTTCGAAGATTTTTTTCTCCTCTACTTGTGCTCAAAAATGTTAACTTACAAGTAGCACATTAAAATAACTAACTTCTTTCAAAATTTCACAATTTTTTACAATGTTGAAGTATTAAATCGCGAATTTATCGAAAAGTTCCGTAAAGTTATATTTTGTGTAAATTCTTCCAGAAAAAATTATGTTAAAATCAAGAATTCAAAAAACTAATAAATACAATCTCGTCATATATTACAATATGAAAATAATTAAGAAATTTTTTCAATTTTAGCTATTTTAGAAGTTTTCATTTTTTTTAAAAATCTGTAATTAAAAAGAATTTGCAACATACATTTAAAATAATGACTTTCATACATGAAATTTTGATTAAAAAGAACTTTGTTGTATTATATAATTTAATAAAGTGCGCAACCTTAGGTTACTGTTTTGTTATTTCTATGGTATGTTGTTGCTTATTTAATTATAATTTTCAATAGATTTCTTTGGGAATTTATGTGGCAATACTTTGTAAAAGAATATTAAAAAATAGTAGAGTGATGGTTGTGTTAAAAATTACGCTAAAAATTTAATGGGTTCAGTGGAGCCTTTTTAGTGCAACAATTATTTATTATTTTAAGTTACATAAAGACAAAACATATCGTTTACGAAAAAAAAAACACAAATAACACAGACGGTTTTTCAAAGCGACTACATTCTCTCCCCACGTAGCCTCTACTGAAGATGTGCGGTCACTAGAAGGCGCTTCTGTTGCTGAAGAGCAGTTACAGTTATCATAACACAAGAGCGGTTACAAAGTAGTTTTTTATTGTCTTTCCTTCCACCGTTTTTGGCATTTAAATAAATGTTTGCGATAGTATGCATTTATATATTTCTATTGAGTTAAAATATTAGTAATAAATGCGAGACACCCACTTAGTATACATGACATTTTGGATATATAAGCATTAATTTGCTAAAAGTCGTTTGTTCGAAAAGCCTGTTTAAATAAGACAATAGTTGAGGAAAAAAAAGAAATTTTCTAATTAAAATGCTTTTTATGAATTTTTACTTTAATTTCCTCTTTCAAGAAATACATGTAAATTATAATCCTATTTTGAAAATGATTCTAATTTTCATGTTTTTCAAAAATGCATACAGATAGAGGCAAACGTTTCATGGATCGAGGAATTCAAAGTTAAGTTTATTTTATAAAATGAAGAAATGCAACAAGATATCCTGCCATCAAAATCTTATGCTTCTATTATGTGAAATTTAAACGAGGTTAATGTGTGTGTATTCTTCTCCACCGATTATGTAACTATTAGCGGGAAAAGGAATAAAATGTATTTAGTAATGATTTTTTCCTTAAAATATCGGTAAAATATTTTTATATAAAAAAATAAAGCACATTCACAGAAGAACTTAAGATGACTGTGAATAAGAAGCAAACTCTACCACTCAAAAGTGCTTTCAAAACATCAGAGTTTGAAAAAGTAAAAATTGATGTCAAATTTGTTTTTCAAAAGTATTTTAAAACTGAAACTCAGCAACGGATATCACACAGAAATAGAAAATGCAAAAAGGAGATACAGAGAGAGATAAAAAGTTGATGGATCTTTCTACCTGAAGTTGAAGCTTATCTGTACTTTCCATCTCTTTTGATGGAAAGGATAGAGAAGTAAGCGTCTGTTTGAGAACAACTCACATAACATCTAAATGGACTACTGTCAAATTTTAGAACTGGTTTTAAATCTACAATTTCAATGTGTTTTATGCATGAATTGTAAAAATATTTTCTACAGAACAGATCTTTTATTTTTGTTATGCTTTAACAGACTACCACAGAAACAAGAAATGTTTTTTTTTTTAGTTTACAATATTTTTTCAGCAACTTCCCAATACACTGCTAGATTTCACTTTCCCACATTTTCTGAAACAATCTTTTACTTTCTTCAAGCCTTTATTGTAGCGTTTCTCAAATTGTGGGGCGCTTCCCTCTTGGTGGGCGTGATAACTCTATGAGGGGGGTGTGAGCATATTCAAAAGTAAAACACAAAAGATTGTTTCAAAAAATTTACTGAAAATTTACTAAAAAATTTACTGAAAGTAAACAAAATACTTTCTGATATAATAAAATATGAAATACACTTATAAATGAATCAGTACTGTACAATGTATTTTATTATTAATTTAAAAACACTAAGTTAAGAACAAGTTTGATTATTACCTGTGACCTCATGGGCTTGTATTAACAATTATCTTGATAATTTGTAAGTTTTATAATGAATTCCTCCGAATAAAAGTCACGGGATTTGCTCCCCAATGCCACCGTTTTTCACGTAGATGCGCGTATTTTGATGTTTGGGGACAGAGGGGGAGGAGAAGAAAAGAATTAATAAGCAGATTCTCTGAAATAAGTAAATCCTTTGCAAATACTGTCAAGAACTTTTTATTGCATTTCAAAACCTTCGAAATAATTTATGGATAGCAGAGAACAGAAAATATCGTACTTTGGAAAGACGTATATATACGCCCAGAAAATTATGCTTTGGATGAGTAAGACGTTTATATACGTCGGTGGCACATAAGAGGTTAAAGTCGTATTTCAGCTTTAGTGTCAAAGTATCGTATTATTGAATTCAACACATTGTTATTGTATGCAGGGGGGCGCGATAAAAATGATGATTGAACATTGGGTCGCGAATATTGAAAGTATGAGAAGCACTGCTTTATTGTTATCTGTGAATTTATCAATTTTTTTGAATTTGAATGACACACTAGGACACTTCGGATGAAAATTTAGATACTTTGTACATCAAATTTCCAAGAAATTCTATCTACAATAACAATGTCATTAGTTTAATACTTTTTCATTGTATTTTATTCGGAGCATCGCATTGTGTTAATCCAAATGACATTTCTTTAACAGTCGATGGGTATAGCTACATTGAGGCAGTTTTCCTTATATGTTTTTATTACTTTTTTCAAATTCAAAATTCCCTCAAATGAAATCATATTATCTGTTTGCTTTTTTTTACCCCTACTTTAATAACTTTTACAGGTAATGCATTTTTAGCTTATCACTTCAAATAAGAATTCCATCAGTTCTGCATGACTAACAAATATAGATTGCTGCAACATTAAGATAATTATTCTAACAAATTTATTCTTGGCTTCGAATACTTATTTTGGATGATCTTCTATAGTTCCCTTCAGAAATTTTGTAAGAGTAACAAATGGATGATATTGGGATAAAGGTTTATGATGCTTAGAGACTAGTATCCAAAAATGATGAGATTTCTGATTTAGGAATATTTTAAATAAATAAATTACTACCTTTGTATGATTTAATATGTTTCTAATTGAAAATTTGTTTGCGTACATGTGAAAAAGTAATGCTTTTTTATGTGCTTCTATTTCCTAATATATATTTATACTATATGCAAAGAATATTTGCCCAATATTCTTGAGAGAGATATTACAGCTTGAACTGTAACTTTAATTCTTAAAAGATCTGTGAGACCAAAATATTTCGCGAGATGATATATTTTTGCAACAGCCATTGTTTCTGAACAATCTTCGTCTAAGACTATGAAATCATATAAAAATAGCTAAATATAATATTATAATAACTTATATCATAAAATATGTTTGTTGTTGTTTCAAATGCCACCTGTTTGACGTAGTCAGTTCGAGGCCCACGAAATTCATCGTGGAAAGGGTCTGGATGTACGCCTGTCGTTGGTCTTAGCCTTGAGCACCATGCAGGTGACAGTACGATTTAGCTCGGAGAAATTCCCGAAGGGATGATAGATGGCGAGTATTATAGATAGGTAGTTTTATAAAGCTCTGTATGTCTTGGATTTTTTTCAAAAGTGTAAAAAATGTTGGACCTCTGCGACTTGGCCATCTTTCGATAGTTATGTCTTGGGGTTTCCGTGTAAGTTAGAGGTGTGGGATTATATCGGAAGGATGAGACATTCTATAATTCTTAATATGACTTATTAAGAATTTAACTTAAATTACTTAGATATCGAACAAACTATATTTAAAAGAATAAACCAAAGTACGCCGATTTAATTAACTCAGATCGCGCAATTAGATCACTTATCAATATAAATATCTTATATCTGCCTAATCTCGATCTCAATATTATACTAGAGTTCAGAATACAATCCTCCTACCTTGGTTGAATACTCAACGGTTCAATTAACTTCAGATATTCAGGTTAGGCTCGAGTGCAATAGTATGCACCTTGTACGACTGGCGGGATATCCGTGATTCCTTGGTAGGCCGTCTAATTACACTTCCACCTTTTCCGAACTAAGCTTTCTCTAAATTGCCATCCTTGCTCACTAAACTTTCTATCCTTTTAAAGGTTATCTTATTTGCATTTTTGCTTTGTTTTTACTTCTTGGATTTGGGTTGGAAAATTTTTGCCATTAATCGTGGCCGTCAAAGAACGTAGGAGTTATGTTAGAAGAAGTACGCGAGAGATGTCACACCTCTTAGATTTTTAAAGAGGCCAAATTGTAAGAGCCCGTTTAGAGTGACTGAAAGATCCCAACTTTAAGGCGTTTCTATAGGTACGATGTCTAAAGTCATGACATCATACACATAGCCCAGCGCATCAATACAAGCTCCGCAAATAAAAACTGTGGACGGAAATGAAAGGCTCAGTGAAAGAGACTGATGGATTGTAATGTCTAAAAATCAACAGCTCCAGCAAAAGTGACTGCAGAGCTCAATCAGCATCTGGATTCTCCAGTGTCAATGATTACTCTTAGAAGACACCTTCACAAACAGAACATTTACGGCAGAGCAACAATTCTCAAGCCACTTGTTATTAATGTTCAGGCTATACGTCATCTACAATGGTGTTATACTCACAAACCTGGTAGATTGATAAGCGGAAGAAAATAATATGGTCTGACGAATCGCATAGTCTTATTTCGCACAATAGGACGGGTGAAAGTTTAGAGGACACCTGCTGTAGAAAGAGTAAATAAATCAATGGATACAGGATTAAATTCTACTCTTCCACTACAATTCATTGGTTTAAAATATCAATTGTATAGTTGATGAGTATAATATATATAATTATCCTGTAACTAAATTTCTTCCTGCATTTTTTATGTTTGAATCTATACCCATGAGTCTGCTATAGATAAAAATTCTTGTTCCCTTTCTGCTGGTGAAGTACTTAAAGTAGCTCAAGGGCGAAGAAAAAAACATGAGAAAAATTAAATCCAGAATGATGCAAGATTTGTTAAATTAAAATTTATTAAACTGGTGACATTGTCGTTTATGAAGATTTTCTCAGCTCAAACACCCATAAATTTAATCCATCGTTTAAAGGTAATGGTGTATGAAACAGACCAAACTCTTTTACCAAAAAAAAAAAAACTGCCGAAATTGTCCTCTCTTCGCAAGTACAACAATATTTTCCATCTCAGGATTTGAAATGTACTCAGTATAACATTTCGATATTTCGGGGGTAAATTTAAGGTATACGACTACGTTAGGAACCGTGATTATAAAAAAGCGTATAAATGGATAATTTTCATGATACTTAGTATCACTTAGATTAGAATACATGTATAAAATTGTTTTAAGGACATTTTGACCAAAAAAAAAATTATTTAAATACAATATTTTGGCAAAAAATTAACTTTGAATAATCTTTTTTCAAAATGTTTTCCTTTTGTGAAAATGCTTCTATTATAATAATAGTTTGCCTGTATATAGCTCAGACCTCTGTACAGAGGCTCAACTATGAGTTTTGAAAATTTCCCATTATTTTCAGAGTTACAACTCATTGAAATAAGTGATCGGCGTTTTTTTCTTAAAATTTCTCCCCTCTGTTGTCGCAAAACATGGATAAATCCACTTCTAAGTTATATATTTCCAAAATTCTAGTTGAGCCTCTATACAGAGGTCTGAGCTATAGACCGGCAAAATATTATTATAAAAGAAGTATTTTTCACAAAAGGAGAATATTTTGAAAATGGTCACCCTAAGTTCATTCTTTGTCAAAATATTGTACTTAAATATTTTTTTATTGTAATAATATTCTTAAAACAATTTTATATACATTTTCTAATCTGAGTGACACTAAATATCATACATATTATCCATTTATACGCTTTTCCAAAATCACGGTTCCGAGCGTAGTCGTATACCTTAATATTAATTAATGTTTAGTGATATTCGTGAGTAATATACTCTTGGTAGGGCCCATCAGGAATGTTATCTTGAGGCTTGACCGGGAGAGAAAGAGAGTGAGAAGTGTTAAAGAATTCTCTATTTTAATTTTCTTGAGAGGTTTTACTTAATTCAGGATGGGCCTGATATATCCTAAACATTGCGTATTACTTTTACCTGTCAACCGGAAATACAATTTTAGTCGTGACTTCTTGTTCTATAACAGTGCCATGTCGAGACATTTCGTAATGAGATGAAGTAATCATCGTTGCATCAGTCCTTGATTTTGACCAATCAGCGTATTAATTCAGGAAGATATATAAGTAAAGATCTAAGAGCTTTCGGTAATAGAAGTATATAATTTGAGATATTTGAAATGATAAAAGAACGTTTTTGTCCATAGTAAATATGTCTGTTCATATTTTGTTGCATCTTTCATATAACATTTATACCTGTAATAAATCGTAAAAAATCTTAAGTACATTCATAATTATAATCAAGATGATTCTAAATCAGTGCTTCTCAAACTTTGAATATTTGCAACTCAATATTCAATCATAATTTTCGTCGTGCCCACCCTCCATACAATAAGAATGTATTGAATTCAATAATACTATACTTTAACACTCAAGCTACAATAAGACTGAAACTTCTTAAGTACCATTAGCGTATATAAATGTCTTGCTCAGCCAAAACGTCAATTGTCCCGGACGTATATATACGTTTTTTCGAAGTACGATCTTTTCTGTTTACTGCTATCCAAAAATTATTCCGAAAGCTTTGGAATGCAATACAACGACCTTGAAATTGTTTGAGAAGGATTTATTTATTTTAGAGAATTTGCTTATTTATTCTCCCAAATACGCGCGCCTACATGGAAAACGATGGCAATGGGGAGCGAATTGCGTAACATTTAATCAGAAGTTAAGTGAATTATTATAAAGAGTACAAATTATTAAGATAAGTGTTAATTTTTGTTTATAATTTCATACATGACAAGCTCTTGGGGTCACTGGTAACTGAAACTTCTTAACTTAGTATTGTTAAATTAATTATAAAATACATCGTGCAGTACTGATACATTTATAAGTGTATTATATTAGTGTAAATGTGTATTTTATTCTTTAATACGTCAGAATGTTTACTTTAATAAATTAATAATTTTTTAAATAATCTTTTCTTTTCGACTTTTCAATAAGCTCGCGCACCTTTGTAGAGTTATCATGCCACCCTAGCGGGGCGTGCCCCACAGTTTGAGAAACGCTGTTTCTAAATCGGTATCTTAAAGGTGAATTCGAATGAATTTCAAACGCTTTAATGTAAAATGTTATACATATATATGGGACTTGCCATATTATCGCAATTTTAATGTTTTTGAATGGAACTTGTAATATCTTAGCTTCGTTCAAGGAACCTTTCACTATAAATTGTCCTTCAATCTGCCATTAAAGATTTAATTTACACAATTAATTTATATATATCCTTCCATCGTAGTAACTGAAAATAATTAAGTCTAAATTCGTTAGGTTAGAAATCTTTCAGATTCTAATCCATTTTATTTCATCAAAATATAGTTGAAAATATGTTTTTCGTCTTCATATTTTTATCTTTATGGACACTTAAAATCCAAGATTTAAAATTAACTACAAAGGGGAAGAGTGCTTTTCATTTTTACAAAAATGTTGACAATCCTCCGCTTTATACGTGTATCTTTATAGGTAGTAAAATAGTTGATTTAAAAGATTCTTCAAATAAATATTATTGAACACGTACAGAGATAAGTATGTTTTCTATTTTATAATTACTCAAGTCTAGACAAATGCTATGAGTGCTTGAAACCTTTGCTAACCTAGGAAATTATTCAAAACTAGTAGTATTAAAAAAATTTTAAGTCAATTCCTACTTAGGTCAACAAAGAAAATTTTTATTTCAGTTAATTTTATTAAATAGTTACAAATTATGTAAATATGTATATACATATGATAGAACAACAATATTAAAAGACAAAATAGAAAGCGGGTTTCCTTGCAATTTTCCATTTTCCTTTCTATATATGGTGTTGGACTATTTTTGTTTCTTTTGTTACCATTTATTCAATAATTAAATTGAATTATTCTAATAAAATAGTATAGTAAAAAAAGAAATCACATTCTCAGAAATTGGGCCATTCCAGGAGGGATTTAAATCCACGACCTTTGCATTAGAAATCCTACGCGCTATCCATTGCGCTACAGAGACACGACGACCAGTTTTCCTTTTTATATTTGGTGTTGGACTATTATTTTTGTTTGTTACTACTTTATTATTTTTTTACTTTAATTAATGAATTAATATTTGAAAAAACTGTATGAACATCAAGTGTCAACTACTACAAGTTTAAAAAAATGTATTTGAACTTGAATGGATGAATAAAAAGTATTTTATTAATGATTGAAAATTTGAAGAAGATTATATATATATATATATATAGGGAGAGAGTGTGTGATATGGTCGATCTTTGTCGACCATATCGTTGTGGGTCAGCGTAAGTTAGAGGTGTGGGATTCTCGAAATGAAGAGACATTTTAGAATTCTTAATATGACTTTTATTAAGAGTTTAACTTAAATTACTTATATATTGAACAAACTTATATTAAGTGAGAATAAACCAAAACACGAGCCGTAGTTAACACAGATCACGCAATTGGATAACTTATCTAAATAATTATATTATCCGCCTACTCTCAATCCTAATAATATTTCGAATTCGGAAAATAATCTTCCTACCTTGAATTCCAAGCACCGGTTCAGACGCTTTCAGATCGGCTATTGAGCTCGAGTGCAATAGTATGCACCTTGTAGTATTGCTAGATATCCTTGATTCTTGGGTAGGCCGCCAATTTACACTTCTACCTTTTTCAAACTGAACTTTCTCTAAATTGCCATCGCGCTTACTAAAACTTCTGTCCTTTTAAAGGCTATCTTATTTGCATCTATACCTTCGTTTCACTTTTTGGATTTGGGTTGGAAAAGATTTGCCATTAATTTTGGCCGTCAAAGAACACAGAGGTTATGTTAGAGAAATGACGCGTGAGCCGTCACAAGTGAACTAATAGTAGGAATTGAAAAAATTCGGGCCAAAAATGCGTTAACCAATCATGTTAGACATTATTAAATATGAGTCATTGTTTAACAAATTATAATGACGTAAACGGAACTATATGCAATTACAATGGCAAGCCTCCCCCCTTAATTTGTGGCCGCAGTAGCCTAATGATCAAGGTCACTGGCTCGTGGCCTATGTGTGATGAGTTCAGGCATTGTACCGTAGAAGACCGGCTTTTCAGAAGGGGCCGATGCAAGATAAAAATGTCGAGGCTCAAACGTCCTCGCATTAGTGTTGTGTAGAAGATAGTAAAGGAGGCGTCAGTGCAGGTTTCATCCTCGTTATTTGACCATGGTTCAAAATTACGAGGTCTATCGCCAATTAACTCTCGTGCAGCCTTTCACACATTCCTTCTAGATTTACCTTTGTAGTAGGAATAGTGATTCTTAAGATTTGCATTAAAGTGATTGTTATAGTACGTAAGAGCCTTTTTGATAGCCTTATTGCACATAAAAATCAATGGAACTTTGTTTGAAAACATCGGAGAGATGTTCGTGAACAAATTTACTAATTTCAACAGATGCTGTTGTTGTTAATAATGCCACCTGTCTGACGATGTCAGATCGTTACCCAAGAAATTTAACGTAGCAAAGGGCTAGATATACGCCTGTCGTTATTCTTTAGCTTCGAGTACCATACAGGTGACAGTACGTTTGGGCTCTGTTCCACTCCAAATTTGAAGGATAACACCCTGGAGAAGGTCCGCGCTTCCCACTTCACTTCCTCTTTCACTAACTTCACGAGAGGACTTACGGCTCGACGGCTATTTAGAGTACCCCCATGCCACAAAGGCACTATACATTTACAAACGTCCATGCCTTCTCCGGGATTTGAAACCAGGCCCTATGGCACAGATGTCAGCGTCGCTAACAATTTTACTGGGTGGGTGACGCTAATTTAAACTTCCACTTACTTACCGAAAGACATATTGAATGCAAGAGAAGGGGGAGAAAAGGAATAAATAAGCACATCCTCTGAAATAAGGAAATCCTTCGCAAACACAGTCAAAGTCTTTTTATTGTATTCCAAAGACTATGGAAAAATTTTATGGATAGCAGTACACAGAAAAATCTTATTCTTAAAGACGTATATATACGTGTAGAAAATTAATGCTTTGGCTGAGAGAGACCTTTATATACATCGGTGGCATTTAAGAGGTTAAAGTCGTATTGTAGTTTTACGTCAAATTATAGTAATATCGAGTTTATTATATTGTTATTGTATGGAGGGAGGGGGTGCGATGAAAGTTATCATTGAATATTGGGTCGCAAATATTGAAAGTTTGAGAAGCACTACACTAAGCTAATGTTGCAACCAATGAAATTTCTTATTTAATCAAATACTGTTGTGAAAAAGAATGATTCTCATTATAATTGGTAATGGAAAAAAAATTAATACAGTAGTAACTGCCAGTCAAAGTTTTAAATATGTATGTAAATATAGGTAAATTTTTTCAACAGATAATTATACAGGAAAAAGATAGTGAAACAAATTTTAATAGGCATAATTATTTTTAATAACACTAAGGGGCAAGGATCTGAAGAGCCACACACGTCAATGTAAAGAGTCACCTTCTGTACGTTAGCCGCAGGTTGCTTACCTCTACTACGCTGGACTACGCTGGACGTCTCTGGGATACGGAACGCGAAGCGTTCCTCCATCCCATATCGAAATTGTGGATGTGCCTGATGTTGAAGAGCCTGGCTGAGAATGAGTGTCCTTATTGGTTGTTGGATCGTGGCGAGGAGGCGTGACTATTTAGATCAGTGTGGGTCGTATCTTCGGTTTCGGCGGGAATGTCCTGAAGAGAGCTGAGTGGGATTGTTGTGATTGGTCCATGGCACTGGGAGAGTAGGCACTCTATTGGCTGCACTGATGCGTTGGAACTGTACAAAAAGGAGGGGGTCTAGAATACTAGCCTGTGTGGGATTCCAAGAAGGAGTTTAAATTTAAGAAATTAAGAAATAGTAAAATTACTTACTTCTGGGTTGGTAGATTGTCTATGAGAGGATTGTGAGAGACTGCCCAATTAAACCATTTTGACTGCTTTCAATTTCAATTAGAAAAACAATTATGTATATAATGAAACCATTTCTTAGAATTTTTTAGAATATATTTTTTTTCCTAGTGAAGTAATTTTTTTTTATTTTGTTAATATTAACTAATTACTTGTTATATGACTAAATAATATAAAAAAAAATTTAAAAATTAATTTTAAGCAAATGTCTTTACACATTAGTTATTCTTTCACAATGCAGTCATTTTGACTGCTTTTGGCCAATATAGGTATATACTAAGTTTCAGTCTTTCTAGCGTTGTTTGACTACGTGGAGAAAAAGGCAAATAATTAGTTATCGCCATTTTTTTCCTACTGTAACTTTACTGCTTCATCATTATTGGGGGAGTATTTCAAACTGTTGTGAAAAGAATCACGTCAATTTTAAAAAAAATAAGGTTTACTTTATTCTTGGGGAAAAAAATACTACTATTAAACAAGGACTTTGGCAACAAATATTATCAGAAAACATATTGTTAAGTTATAAAGGAAAATTTTTTATTACTCTTTAAATTTTTAAAAATGGTTACATTTTATTGCAAGCAAAACAAGTTAGCTACTTCTATTATACATGTTTTTCGTACGGAATTTGACTCATATCATATTTATATTTTAAAAGGTCCCGCTGAAATGACACAATAAAATCTGTTCCCACAGTAAAGTACACATTTTTGTTACATCTTTTCCATTTATTTGACTTTCTGTTCCTTTGCAAGTTTTAGTAATACTGTAATGATATTTTTCTTTCATTTTATGACAATAATAAAATTTATTTCAGGCAAAAGCACATTTATTATGGAAAGCAGAATAACACACGCGTAAAGAATATAATATACTAGTATGATATAATATAAAGGATAAACACTTACAATTACGAAACAACAAGATAATTATCAACACTTACAACAAAATAAAAAAAAAATCAGTTAATCCCTCTTAAAAGCCGATCATCGCACACGTTTTGTTTCAGAAGCCGCAGCGTTCCTGGTAGTGAAAGGTATGGTATCATTTCGTTTCTTAAAACATTTTTGTTAAGAAAATCAATTCTCGAAACTTTTGTGACGGATCTATTCGCGATCCTTCCACTAATCCTCTTGGGAAATCTTTGGGCTATCAATTCGCATTATTCACAACCAATCCATCGGAAGAAGAATATCATGATATGCAGATTATGTTTATTATACATAGTCAAAGTTTTCTAGCTTTCATACAGGGTAGGAGAGGAGATAAACCACAGAAATCAGGTGAGATTGTTACTGACAGGTATCATATTCTAATTATTGTGATTAAAGAATTATTAGGAGGAAGCTTTTATGTGACGATTGTTTATTGAAAGTAAAATTGATATTAGATTAAATTGGATGGTAGATCAGATCCTATATAAAGGATCGAGTTTGACAGTCTCCTAATATTTCGTGTATTATCGTCGTTGTTCCACTTTCGCGGTTAGCACCGAGACGTTTTCTTATTGTTATTAATTGAATTTATGTCGTTTCATTGTGTGATCAATAAATAGATTGATTGGATCATGGCGAGTGTTTCTTCCCAACCTCCCACACATCTAGGTGCCCAAGAAAGAGGGGATAAACTCTCACATATTTTAACCCTTTATCGACCGACGGTACTTATAAATGCCACTCATTTTAAAAGTGCATAAAATACCCATTTTTACGAATATTCTGATGATATTTAGTAGGAATACTTTTTTAATTCCCTTCTTTCAGAATAAACGTCAGCACGGGTTATATAATGAGTATTTTAGCAAGGAGGCGGATAGTTTTAAAGTCAAAATTGCATTTTCAGCTGATATTTTGATAGGATTGTGGAGGCTGTCATTTTTGTTAAAAAAAAGGGTTAATATCAAAAGTAAGTGTCTTATATTTTTATATGTTAAGGAAGATCTTAGTAATCGATTTGGCAATTTATTTTAAGTGAACACTGTATAAAATTAATTTTACAGTTAAGTAACTTTATGGTACTTATAAGTACCGACAGCACACTGGGTGTTGGAGCAAGAACATAGTTTTTTTTTCATCCGCGTAATTTATTATAGTTTTTCATTGTGTTGTATCCTCATTACTATAGTGTAGTTGAGTTATGCTTTTATTTGGCATTTGTTTTTAGTTTAAAATATTTATTTAGCTGTATTATTGTTTTATTTCAAAGTTTTTAAAAAAAATTGGACTTAGAATGTCAGCTTTTTTTTTTGACAGACTATTAAATGAAATGTTTATTCTTCATAAAAAATTAACATTTTAATTTCTTTGTGTGTAACTAACATTTAACAATAATAGAAGGTTTTCAAGGTGCTATTTTTTTCCTTTTTCTTAGAATGTCACGTAAAAAGAAGCTCAGTGTTCAAGAGGCTTTGAAGTTCTTCGAGAGCCTACCATCTGAAAGCAGTGATGACCAACAGATAATTCTTCAGATGAAGAATTATCTGTTGGTGCATCACTGCATTAAACATGTTGGTGGATTAGGCAATGGAAAAAAAAGAGATGTCCAAACCGAAGTTCCAATTTCCCCCCAAAAATTTGGGTTTGTGGATACTGTAATTTTGAGGATTTGGTTACACCAACAGATCTCTTTTTGCAATTCATTGATGAAGATAGCATTAAAACTATTGTTTTTCAAACAAACCTTTATATCAATTAAAAACAGAATTCTATTTATCCATTAACTGTTAATGAGATACATGGATTTATTGGCTTACAATTTTTATTCGGCTCTCATAAACTGCCTAGGAATAATCTGTACTGGTCTTCGGATATAGATACATCAGTGAATGTTTTTCAACAAACTATGACACGCGTAGTCGGTACCAGAAAATATTATCAAATATTCATCTGAATGACTATTTATCTAATCCATCAAATAAAAAATCTAAATTGTACGAATTAAGACCATTCATGTCTAGGTTGAATGAAAAGTTTAAGAAATGCAGGTTGGCCACCGAAGTTCAATCAATTGATGAAAGTACGGTTCTTTTCAAAGGCAGGTCATCTCTGAAACAGTTCAACCCAAAGAAACCTATAAAACGTAGGTTCAAACTCTGGTGTAGAGCAAACATGTCCGGATATATATATATATATATATATCAGTTTGACGTTTATCAAGGAAAACAAAGTGATATTGATAAATGAAAGAAAGAGTTCGGACTGGGTGGTAACGTTGTTGATGAAATGACTAAAAATCTATCCGGTAAGAATAACATAATAATTATGGATAATTATATCTCTTCGATACTATTTTTTGAATATTTAAAAATAAAAAATATATATGCTGTTGGCACAGTTCATAAGGATAGATTTGGGTTACCTAAACTCATTGATGATAAAAAGATGAAAAGAGGAGACTTCGATTATCAAATATCGAACCAAGGGATATCCTTTTTCAAATGGAAAGATAATCGATCAGTATACTTTCTCTCTAACTATCATGGAAATGGCACACGTGTAGAGAAAGGAAACTCAAAGATGGTACTAAGATTGATGTCACAGCGCTCACTGTTGTAAAAGATTACAATGTGGTAAAAGGTTACATGGGTGGTGTTAAACAACACACGTTTTTATTGTTAATCGAACAAAAAAGTAAAAAATAATTCTTAATATAATATAAGAATAAAATGATTAACGAGAAAATTAATGTCATTGTGGTAAAAGCGTTATACTACGCTTTTACACTAACTTTGCATTTCGGAATAGAACTATTAAGAAATTTTAACAATTGATATCGAGCACCCCTACGCTTTTTTCACGACATTAATTTTCTCGTTTATCATTTTATTCTTACATTAATAACTTTTTTTTTGCTTTTTAGTTCGATTAACTATAAAAGCATGTTATTTTGGTTTCTTAAAACTATAGTTCATTTTTTAGTTTGATCTACTATAAAAGCATAATTCTTTTGTTTCTTAAACAATCATTTATTAATTGATGAATTAATCTTGTTTGCTTGTTGTATTTGTACTAACCAAGAGTTTCTTCACATTAGGGTTGTACCTTAATCTTTTTGTCGCCAAATCTGGGAATGGGGAACAGTTAACCCTGATGATCCTGATCAAGACAATGGAGATAAATTATTAAATTATTATACTGTCATCACTCCTTGAGAAGTGTGCAAAATCTCGAATTAATCTGACATTTTAAAGAGGGTAAACATCGAGTTAAAAGATTCCGTTACATGCAGGTGAAGCTAATAAAATCGTGCTAAAAACTCTTTCTTGGATACCATTTTAAAAACTGAGGGAATGCGATCCAAGTTCTTAATCTTTTTGGCGAGCAAAGATTTGTATAGGTAAAATACTAAAAATACAAAAATAAATATGTTGTGATTCATATACATAGGTTGACTCTAAGGTAGAATAATTTTTCTTAAAAACTACAGTTTTCAATCCAGTTATGTGAAAATTCTATCACTATATACTAAAGGGGATTCGTATATTTCAGTGTATCAGCAGAGAAATCCAAAGAGAAGCAATGAATCGACTTCCAATCCAAGTCCTTGTGCTATCACTTATAGCTGTAGGCTGTGTAATCGCCTACAAAGGATACGATGATGATTTCGTGAATTTTAATAGAAAGACAGACATGTGCGTCAATAAAGGTAGGCAAGAGTTTTTTTTTCAATGAAAATTACATATCACGGAGTAGGGTCAAATGGTTAAAAGTGAGATTTAAAAAGGCTTCTGTTTGCAATGGAAGCACAACACGAATATCTAAACAAAATGAAAAAATTCAAATGCACTTATTTAAAAAATATTATAAAATAATTTCAGATTTTACGTGCTCTGTGGTGTATTGAAAAACTACTTCTTCATCCCAAAGCTTTCAATGTGTTACTACTGCATTATTTTCATTTCAAATAATAATTAGAACAAAATAAATGAAGTTATTTTTTCACTTGAGATAATAGTTGGAAGTTTTGTTTACTTTATGCCCGTTCCAAAACTTCAAAAATGTTTTTTACAGCATATTTCTTTTACTCCGTCGTCTCCACCGAGTTGCGGTAGCCCAGTGGTCAAGGTATCGGATCATGGCAGGTATGTCATGAGTTCGAGCCCAGTCACTAAAGACACGCCATGTAGGGCAGCGATGCTCGTTAAATCTGTCGAGAGCTGAAACGTCCTCCCGTGGTTGGAAGTTGGAGAAGGGGGTTTTCCAGGGTGTCGTCCACGTCACTTGACCATGGTTCGTAAAATTCGTGGTCCGTCCCAAGGCCCCTCGTGTAGCTGAACAGTGCGACGTTAATATTCAGTCACTCACTCACCCTCGTCTCCAACTTTTTAAGAAATGCCCAACACAAGTTTGACTTAAATCACTATCCTGGTTTTGTTTTGAATAACACCTTGTCCCAGGAGAGTGTGGTCCTTCTACAATAATACGCTTTGTTATAATAACTGTATTGGTTTTTGAATTAGCGGAAAACTTCCTCTAACGACCACCCATTTTCAGTAAAGCCAGGGGAGGGAAAACGTGTTGACCTATAGGAAAAACGTCCCTTTTTCTTTCCTTCTTTTTTCAATTTGTTTTTCTCAAAATTAAAAATTGTTTATACCAACGGGGGAATTTTTTTGAAAGCAGCCCAAATTAAAAGTATACTTTATTGGATATAAGAATAAAATGATTAACGAGAAAATGTCATTGTGGTGTGCTAGTTATACTGCCATTTTAATTCAACTTTGCACATTTCTGAATGAGAACTATTAAGAAATTCTAACAATTGATACTCTATAACCCCTACGCTTTTTTCTACGACATTAATTTTCTCAGTTTATCATTTTATTCTACATTACGATTTTTTTTGCTTTTAGTTCGATTAACCATGCTTTTTTACGTTAGATTTTTAGCTCTCTAAAACTATAGTTCATATTTTTTTCATTTTTTGTAGTTTGATCTACTATGTGCTATTATTTCTTTGTTTCTTAAAACAATCATTTATTAATTGATGAATTAATCTTTTTTGCTTGTTGTATTTGGTACTTCAACCAGGAGTTTCTTCACATTAGGTTGGTACCTTAATCTTTTGTCGCCAAATCTGGGAATGGGGAACAAGTTAACCCTGATGATCCTGATCAGCACAATGGAGATAAATTATTAAATTATTATATTTGTCAGTCCTGACAGGGTGCGTACTAGTTTCAACAACCCGCGATACTGCGTGGGGTGTTCTGTACACCCCCAGCAACAAGAAAATCCACCCAGAATTTAAAAGAATGCAGAACCACACAATTTTTGTGTCGCTGCACATTTTAGTTTGCGAACCTTCAGGTCTGATGGAATCCTTCTTCGGCAACCGATTGGAATGTACGCACCAAAAGTTTATCTGGGGCTGAGAGCTCCTCGGCGAGTGCCGGAAAGCATTTGTATAGGCCAGTCTGCTCTGAATGTTTGGAAAATGATTAAAAATATTATTTTTCTACTTTCTACCACATCTTCATTAATTATAAAGTATACTTATTACTGGTATATAATACGTTTTATACTGGTTTATGAAAAATATAAAATTATATGCTTTAAAAATGAAAATTTTGCATGTTTAGTTTAAATTAATGTATAGTCTCATTTGTATGTAATAAATTTAATACTTATTTCGTACAATACAAAAAACATCTTTGTACTTTGTAAATATGTATCATAATGACTTAATTTTATTTGCATAATTAAATGTATTGTTTCACCCCGCGAGTAACGACGGTATAAAACAGGCGCGAGTGACCGCGTGGTTAATCTGACCTTTTAAAGAAGTTGCAAGTATCGAGTTGCGATTCCGTTACATGCAGGTGAAGCTAATAAAATCGTGCTAAGAACTCTTTCTTGGATACCATTTTAAAAACTGAGGGAATATGCTCCAAGTTCTTAATCTTTCTGGCGTGCAAAGATTTCTATGGGTAAAATAATAAGAATACAAAAATAAATATATTGTGATGCATATACATAGGTTGACTCTAAGGTAGCATAGTTTTTTTTAAAAAACTACAGTTTTCAATCCAGTTATGAAAATTCCATCACTGTATACTAAAGAGGATTCATATCTTTCAGTGTATCAGCAGAGAAATCCAAAGAGAAGTAATGAATCGACTTTCAATCCAAGTTCTTGTGCTATCAGTTATAGCTGTAGGCAGTGTAATTGCTTACAAAGGATACGATGATGATTTCGTGGATTTTAATAGAAAGACAGACATGTGCGTCAATAAAGGAGGCAAGAGTTTTTTTTCTATTAAAATTCATATCACGGAGGGTCAAGGGTTTAAAAAGTGAGATTTAAAAGGCTTCTGTTTGCAATGGAAGCACAACACGAATATCTAAACAAAATGAAAAAATTCAAATGCACTTATTTAAAAAATATTATAAAATAATTTCAGATTTTACGTGCTCTGTGGTGTATTGAAAAAATACTTCTTCATCCCAGTTTTCAATGTGTTACCACTGCATTATTTTCATTTCAAATAATAATTATAACAAAGTAAATGAAGTTATTTTTTAAACTTATAGAAGTAATATGTATATGAAAGGGAGAAAAAGAATGGGGAGGGGGCACAGCATAAGCCCTTCAACGTACAGAATCACATTATTTCAAAATCTACGAAAAAACAGAAGTGGTTTTTTCAATCGCTTCAAATCAAAAAATCATTTGAGATAACAGTTGGAAGTTTTGTTTACTTTTTATGCCCATTCCCCAAAACTTCAAAAATGTTCTTTACAGCATATTTCTTTTACGCCCTCGTCTCCACTTTTTTAAGAAATGTCCAACACAAGTTTGACGTAAATCAGTATCCTGGTTTTTCTTTGAATATGCACGCGTTGTCCCAGGAGAGTGGTCCTACTACAATAATACGTTTTGCAACCACTCTCGTTATAATAACTGTATCTGCCTTTTTCAACTAGCGGAAGCGCCCTCTAACGACCACCCATTTTCAGTAGAAGCCAGGGGAGGAGACAATGTGTTGACGCTATATGGAAAAATCGTCCTTGTTCTTAGCCTATTACTTTGTTGGTGATATGTGTGTTTGTACTAGCTAAAATTAATAAATTGTTATACACTAACGGAGACTTTATTGAACGCAGCTTCCAAATTAAACACATTTAGTTTAATCTTTTAACATTCAACGCCATACAATTTTATTTTTTTTCCAAGACAAATTCATTTGATGTAGTTTTGAGTCCATTAATCACTTTTTAAAAATTTATCATTCGACTACTTTATCATTCGATTTTGTACGTAACGTTTGAATTTTTTTCGATACACATTCAGTCTTCATTTATTCGTAATAAAGTGTATTAGATCCTAAAAAAATGAGTAGAGTTTTATGAGGCGATGCAAAATGTAAGGAGTATTTCAGATTTCATAAAAACAAAATTTCTTGATTTTATACAATTTCAATACCTACATAGGAATTTTAGGCATTTGCGATACAACAAACTGCTACATACAGATATCCAACTTGAATGTTGTGTTTTAGCAATACTTGCTTTTTTTATTAAAAAAAAAAATGTTTCAAAAGCGCTCTACTTCGGCGTTCACGCAGAGTGGATAGCAGATTATGGAACGTATTAGTCACATAATTTGCTTTATATCACGGCTTTCTCGTGGAGAGTTTGAACATTTTGGGAGTGTGTCATTCTATGACGTACGATCTTCTAATTAAATTAATTTTCTGAGTTAACGTATTTTTTGCTTTTATTAACATCTGCATTAAGCAAGCCTGTTTGCTTGAAATTTCTTCTTCCAATTATCTATTTTTATTAAATAAAAATAATTTGCAATTAAGTTTTTTTATTGTTTTTTTCAGCTAAAGATCAGGAACTGTGTGACGAGTTTCTACATTGTAAAACGAAGCTTCCTGACCCGGTAATGTAATCAAATGCAATTAAAATATTCAACGATGTTTTCTTTATTAGAACATACAAAACACATCTTAACTCATGTTTGATTTAATTGTATGTCTATTTTGAATTACTATCCACTTGAATATATCAATCCCATAAATATAAAGAAATATCAACAAAAAGAGTACAGTGTGTGATATAAGTTTCTTTTTAATCTGAAAATATTACTCTTTTCTTTCCTCTTTATAATAGGATTTCCTGCTTTCTTTAGATTTTTGCGTGACTAATTTGAAATTTTTAAAACAAAATATAATGTTTAACGTTCATAAACTCTGATGTTTTCTGTGAGAGCTGACTCCTCACGGCCAACAACAAACACGTATGGCCACAGCAAGGAATGTAGCTTGAACAAATTAGCCATAGAAAGAAACATTTATATCTTGCATTTTGTGCTCTTTTATGCACGCTACAGCAACTGATGGAAGATTAAGCCGGTACTTTCCCCTGTCTGATGCATTTTGAAAGTGTGTTGATGATATCTAGAAAAGAAATAGGAGTTGTACACGTTTACATTAGATATGTGAGGGGTGAACAAAACCATTCGTTTTAGTTCTGCCCAGA
Source organism: Trichonephila inaurata madagascariensis (assembly GCA_019973955.1). Lineage (NCBI taxonomy): Eukaryota > Metazoa > Arthropoda > Arachnida > Araneae > Nephilidae > Trichonephila > Trichonephila inaurata. The sequence continues at coordinate 15,799 of BMAV01021436.1, read as the reverse complement.
AGCGTTTCTAAGACTTCTTGATCCCAGGGCCCCTATGTAGAAATAAGCCCCACCTACAGCTCTTTTAAGTAGACAGTATAGAAAAAGTTGTCAAATACTCGTACCAACGTCATGAAAAATAAATGTAGGTCACTCACAATCTCACCAACTTAGACACAGACTGACTCACATGGCTTAGACACAGACAACGGTCATAACATAATGCAAGCATGCCATTGTTTCCAGTAGGCATATAGTTAACGGCATATTGTATAGTAATAGTTCGTATAGTTCGTTAGAGAATATATCTGGAGAGCATTTTGGTGGAGAATGTATATAACTTTTTTTCTTGGATCATGATCTTATTGAGGCCAAGTTGAGGACAAGGTTAGATAACTCCCCTCCCACACACAATCCAGTCAGTTACCCAGGGTGCAAGCTCAGATTGTCAGTGCTTTAAACGTCGATATTTATGCTTTTAAATTTATTACCATTAGTAGAGCTCACCAAAGTGAAAATGTTTTCTCTTGCGGGTCGAAGATTGAAATTTGAGTCAATTCCTTTTACTCCAACACTGCCCAATGACCCTTCTATTCTTAAGAGAGTCGTGAAACTAATTAGCGTTTGTCACTAAGAACAGAATATAGTCATACTGGCCCTAAAAAGCGAAGATAAGACCAAAACAAATTCAATGTGAAGAATGAATTGAGACAGTTTGTTCTATTTGTATTGAATTTGTTATATGTTAAATGAAGAGGAGACAGATTCTTCAGCACGAAAGAAAATATTCTCTCTCGAGAATAACATTTCTAGAACACCATTGAGTGTTAAATAAATTTCTATAATATCACACTTTTCTGTCTCTTCTGCATTAATAACCTCTTATTATTACAAAATATATGTAGAATGTCAAAGTATAATAATTTTGTACATCTTCATTTTAGTAGACAATCCACTATTTCTTCTTATGTTAATCGCATTTAATATATATTTCAGCTAGAAAAAAATTTCAATAAGTGCATAAAACAAGTCTACCCTGATGGCAGTTTTGGAACATGCAATGACGATACATCACTGTACCAATCATCTGATAAATTTAATAAGGTGAGAGAATATCGTAAAGTCATTCTATGTTAATCTCTTTGTATCCCACAATGGTTTCTTAGAGTAAACACTCGAACATTCTTTTAAATACGACTAGTCGCTTGATAATTTATGAGAAAAATTCGGGAAAACGTTGGGGCGTGGAGGAAACATTCGAAACAACCATTTACCTTATTTGGAAACAAGACCCCATTTAACTCGAAAATATTTCAAATTTTTTTTTTAATCTGCAGGAAACTGATCATTTTTAAAGAGGCATTCATTGGGTTTTTTAAAAGATCGTTAATAACGAATTTATTTGTAATAAGCTTTGCTAAGTTTTAGATTTACAATATGATTTAGAAAAAAAAAAGTAAAATAAGCTATTGAGTTTGAAAGTAAATTGGAGTAAATGACTTTGTTACATAATTTGAATTTTTCAATATTCATCATAAAAAAAATTATTTCTTTGTAGATGTTTGGTTTTTCAACAAGGAGTAATTTAAATTTTGCAAAAAATATCAAGAGCATTGTTATTCTACTCTTACCATAAAAGAATTTTTATTCTAAAAAGAATTTTATTCCATATTTTATTCTAAGCCCAAATTCTCATTTGTCTACATAAAAATCACGTACATTACCTTCGGTACTGAGTTCTCAATTTATCCAAAATCATCTCTCAATCAATTTTTTTAATTAAATTGTATGTTATTTCGTATATTGTGCAATAGTATTATCCAAAAATTGCATAATTCCATAAGCGATATCAAGTAGAAAAATAAGATATTAGATTAGATAGATATAATATTTCCAAATTATTTGCAAATTTGATCAAGGATAAGAAATAAAAAAAAGGCGAATTTTTAACATTCTCAATAAAATTTCAAGCAAATGTTGTGATTTATTTCTCTTAGCAAACAAACGCTGATATGTATTTTGATAGATATTCATAATAAAGACCAATAGAAACTTTTGACAAATGATTACTTAAAAGTTTAATATAATCTGAAAAGCGTACAATATAAGTTAAATTTTTTATAATATTCTTTTAAAAAGTTGTACAAGAAAAGCTTATTTATTTGCATTATGTGTTCATTTGTATTATGTAGATATTATCAATATCCTTCAAAACTCAATATATGTTGACAAATTACTTTATTTTTTTCTGTCAAAATTCTCCTTGTTCCAAAAAGCTCTTTTGTAATTCAAAACAAAATTAAAAATATACCATGTTGTATGTCAATTCACTTTATAATTTTTACTTTTTCATTTTTAGTATTTGAATTGCCTCTTAACTGGTTTACCAGAGGTAAGTAACATTATGAATACAATTTTTATAGAATACTTAGAGCTTTAAATATAATTTAATTGATGAGCAAATTTATTCAAACAGCTATAGTAATAAAATTTTTGATAATAATAAAGAAATAAATCGATGGATACATATATTAAAAATTTTTGTTGTTGTTGCTAGTGTGATTTTTAAAATGGTATAATATTTACAATCAACAAAAAAATTATGTAGATGTGGGAAAACAACTCTCTGTCGGTGATTTTTTTTTACATTTTATATAAATCAACTTATTATTTTAAAATATAACCCTGAAAAATTAAGTGAATTAAATTCTCATCGAAGTGGAATATTATCATTAGAGAAAATGTTTCAAGATTAAGAAATAATAGAGGATAAAAAAATGAATTTTTCTTAAAAAATTGTTTCAAGCATTGTAAATTTCAAAAACACAGATAAAAACCATTTTCTTATGCAGACTGAAGGGACTGTAAATAATTTACAAAAGTATGAAATATTGGATGCAAGAAGTAATTGACATAAATTAATCTCAAGACATAGACCTACTTTATAATGGAAAATGAAAAAAAAATATGTATTAGAAATTTCCTTTTTCATTTCTGATACAATAAGAAAATAATAGTGAAATACTCAAAGATATTAAAAATGTTTTCATTGTTTTTTTTATATTTGTCTTCTTCTACAATTTTGCATTATTGGAACTGTAACTATTCACCCAGTTTTTTGTACTGAACTTTTTTTTTTTGTTCTATATTCCTTTAGATTATTTTCCTCACATGAATAAGTTAACTGCTTAAGTAAAAAAAAAAGTATTCTTCTAAAAAACTTAAACTTTTTAACTTTTTTAGTAAAAACTCCCTTGAAAAAATATTTTATTAGAAACAGTTAAAGATACAAATCAGTATCTAAAAAACGAAATAAATGCACGAAAATGAATCTTAGATTAAAGGGATTAAAATCATTTTCGGTGTTGTATTAAGAATCCAAAATAATATGTGTTTTATATTTATATTCTGAAAATATATTGATATGCTCGAAATGTAAGAAGTAAAATTTTCTTAATTTGAGTATATTTATTTCTATTTTAGAAATCAAGTTTAGATCAGGATGGTAAAAATCAATATGACGTCTACAAGGTAAGCTAGTCACTTCGACAAAATTGATTCGGGGTTTTTTGATTATAAAAAAACAAAAATTTTTTTCGTAGCCTGAATGATTAAACGCCCCCCCCGGGAAGGCTTAGAGAATGAATGGGCTTAGGGCACAAATAATGGTCTGATTCAAGACAATAAGAAAAATTGCCTTGAACATAGATTACTTTCCCTTTCATAGCCGAATATTTATTTCGTATTTTCTTTGGGAAAACACTTTTAAATATGCATGGGCAAAACATAGGGAAAACCCCTGTGTTTTTTGGGTTTTTTGATCCTGTTAATTTCAATTTTTTTTTGAAACAGTGAATACATACATTTCCAACTTTAAGCCATGAAAACGTTTTTTTTAAAGAAAGTAAAATTGGTCATAAATGTTGAGTATTTAACGAAAAATGGACAAAAAAATATTTCTTTGATAATGTAAAGAATAAAGCAGTGCTTTTATTGCGCCACAAAATGATAGCCAAATTCAAAGAGTACAATCTAAAATTACACTATGAAACAAAACAGTCAAATTTTATTTGCAAACTTTCCAAGGAAAAATGCAAAATAAAAATATGTAAAAGCTGAAAAAAAACCACCATCACTGTTTACAAAGCAACTAACTCTTCAAGCGAGTTTATTAGGCAACGTACTGCGTGTTTCAGCGTATTGCAGCCTGGTATAAGCAGACAATTTGAAAGCATTTTATTGTCAATAAAGGCGTGTGGTGCCTTCAACTCAATTGGAGAACTAGCAGAACACCAGAAATTGCGAGAAAAAAATTTTTCGGGTTTTGGTACGGAGAGTACAAAGACACAGCACAGTTACTCATTTACCCGTAGAATTAATAGATCTCACTCATCTTTATCTCTAGAATTAATAAAAATTTCGTTATCACTGATGAAATACATTGCCTATAACCCATGCAAGATAGAATCACGGGTCAGGATTGCTTTGAAAGTATTGTAAATTAACTGGAGAAAAGTGTTTGTGTTGAAACAAAATGACAAGCCTTACAACAGCTAGTAAACAAACCAAAACCAAAAACACAAAATTTAAATAAATCGGTAAAACAGGAAGTTTTTAGTAAAGACGTCAATTTTTATCGCTGTAGAGTTCAATAAATGGGGAACGTAATTTCACATTCGTTGCAATTTTTGGTTCTATAGTATCGACGTGGAATCCCAGTGGTTGAGCACTAGCATTTCGCGTTTCCAAGAAACAAGTCCAGGGTATAAACCCAGGGCTGGACGATATTGACTCAGTCTTTCATCCCTTCAGGGGGTCATTTTAAAAGGGGTACCAAGCTCTTGCTTAGAAACTAACACTCTTTAGACTGACCACCTGCTCGGAATATCTGCTCATGCACCTCATTGAGCAAAACTGTCCTTGGCCTTGGCGTTCGCTCTATGGCAGTGTTCCCCAACCTTTTTATCGCCGCGGACCGGTCAACGTTTGATAATTTTACCGCGGTCCGTTGAGGAAGAGGACGTTGATTGTTTAAATTTTAGACTGTTTTGATTTAATAATTTTAATTTAATTGTATTTAATCGTGATTCAGAATAAAATGTAGCTACACCGAAAATTGAATATAAAGGTTTAAAAAGGGCATATAAAGTATTTTCTAAAAAAATAGCGCCCAAGAAAAATACCACAGTAAAAAAAAGGGGAAAAATTTAACCGGACCAGTATTTTGATCCACGGACCGGGGGGGAGACCACTGCCCCATATTATGGAAATGGGGCCAACCCCCTTATGAGCTAAACCCCACTGAGTTCAGTTTATATCTATGTATACATTAATGGCGATTCTGTTGCACATTAGATATGGGGGAAGGGAAAAAAAAACACGTCGAACAAAATTTCAAAGGAAACTAATTTTCTTCAGTGTTTTACATTTAATTTCGATGCTCTTGATCTCGATTAAAAATGAATTTAAGCAACAATCTTACTGTTGATTTAACTTTTTTACTTCCGGGAAGATTTTCACATTTTTTCCCTCTTGCTATTCATAACGAAAACGTTCCTTTACCAGCAGTCTTCAAATAACACTTTCACTCAAAAGTTTCGCTAATCATCTCAAAATGTAATTGATAAATCTCGAATTATCTGTAAAAATTATGTAGAGCTCTCTTTTGTTAAAATTTCATGAAAAAAAATTCACATACTTAAGGAACACGATCATGTCATATTAAAATATTGAAAATAATTTAGATTAAATGTTCAATTAGAGCTATTAACTCTTATTAAAAATCTAAAATTTCTAAAATTTGAAATTAAAAGAAGTTTAAACTGTTCATAAAAATGAATGAATTCCGTATTATAATTTATATTAATAGAGAACTATCGCGTATTGCATACCTGTGCCAACCGAGGGACAGTGTAATTTTCACTTCGATTGAGTAATTTCTAATAACGATGATGTGCTATAGCTCTATTACCAACGAATTACTTTCAGTATATCTATGCAATAATAAGTATATATGCAATAAAAATTAATATTAAGAATTTAAAGTTTTTTTTTTATATATATTTCCTTTCATCATTTTTTGGATATTATTTAAATAAATGTTTCTTTCTCACCGAATATTTTACATTTTTGGCTTAAATTTGTTTTCTCAAATGAGATTACAAAATTGAACTGTGTATAACTGTTTGAATAAATAAACATTAATTTTCTTAAAGCCATTTATATGAAAAACCAGTCTCAATAAGATATTATTGAGGGGTAACAAAAGGTAGTTTTCTAATTAAAATATTATCTCCTTTTAAACTATTAATTATTATTTCTTACTTCAGGAACAGACGAGATAGCATTGCGCGTATATTGTGTTCCTATATCTTGTAAATGATCCATTTTTTCTTTCTTTTTCAGCAATGCTTGCATAAAGTAGGCGACAAATGCATGAAGAATCATTGAATCAAAGTTAGTTTTACTTTGGAAAATGAAGAAATGTAGAATAAAAGAATTCATTTATCACAATCTTATATTTCTGTTACGCGTAATTTAGTTTCAATTAATTTGCGTGTATTCTCTTTCCCATTGTTTATGTAGCTATTTACAGAAAAAAGAATAAAAATATGTTCAGCAATATGACTTTTGTAATTTTTCGATTATTTTAGATTCTGTAGCACAAACAAAATAGCATACATTCACGCCATAATACTCATTCATAAAAAAGCTTGAGAAAATTTGGATAATTGAACAACAAATAAAGAAACAATTAAAAAAAATTATCCTAAACATCAAAGTTCTAAATAAGTAAAAATCGTACAAAAATTTGTTTTTCCAAAATAGCTTAATATATTGTAACATTCAAAGTCAATAATTGATTACATACAGAAACAGAAAATTTATATATATATATATATATATCGGCCTTATGAAACAAATGAGATAAACAGTGGATAGATATTTACAAAGGAATAAAAGAGATATACAATCAGATACGCCTATCTCAAAATAGCTCAGGAATGCTTTCAATCTTCAGAGTGGTTGTGGTAGCTAAGTGACCATGACGTAGGCTGACAAAATAAAGGTGCAAATCCGAATAAAAAATACTCTCGATCTTACAGAATGATACATTTGTCTGTCCTACTTCGGGAACAACGAATGAACAACAATATATCTGGGAAAATATTTAGTATATTTTAACTAACTATATTAATCTGAATGGTACTTGTATATCAAGGTACATACATTATGCAGCTTACTTCTTATTTCTTACAGCCTAGTAACGTAACTTATTGGTGGAAGAGAATGATGTAGTGCATCAGTTATAGAATATTAATAAATATCAACTCAGCTTTAAATATTAATTTAATTTATCTTTAGTGTCACATTTTATTACTGTTGTTTCAACTGCTTATACTTGTATAGCATTTACTCTCTGGTAGCATTTCACAAACTTAAATGCTACCAATTTCCTAATACCCAAATGATATTTTGTTTTGAGATTGTGGCAACATGTTAAAAACAGTTTTGGCTTCATTATTGATTTAGGAGTCTTTTGACGTTTTTCAAATGAGGTTTTGAGACAACATTATATTAATTAAAATATATTTGGTGTCACTTTTAGAGTTTAAAAATGGAAGTCACAGGTTACTTTTACGCTATACTAGCGCTGCCTGAATGAGCCAAATGCCCAATAGCATAAATTCTCGAAAAGTTGGTGTCACTTTTACAGTTTAAAAATAGAAGTCGCAGGTTAGTTTTATGCCCAATAGCATAAATTCTCGAAAATTTGGTGTCACTTTTGCAGTTTAAAAATAGAAGTCACAGGCTACTTTTAGACACTATACTAGCGTTGCCTGAATGAGCCAAATGGCCAATAGCATAAATTCTCGAAAAAGTAAGATGGCGATTAAACAAAAGATTCTGTTCTACAAAACATTTCTTCAACAGATATTCCAGTATGTTTCCCGAGTTTGGAAGATTATCAGAATTTCCCAGTCATCAAAAATTCAATAGAATTCATAATACTCTTTGGGAACTAAATTTCCATAATTTTTATAAACATTTATACGCTAAAGCTTTCTTGTTAAACTTTTTTTATTAATTTTTAATTTTTATAAATTAAATTTCCCCTAATCCATTTTGTTGCTCTCGTATATTAAGGTAATTTATTTAAAATAATAATATCGTTACTTTCTATTTTAGATTTTAAGGTAAAACTTCAGATTTTACGGGATTATTTTAGTTATTTACTTAGCGTGAATTATTTAATTTTTGATTTTTAATATAGATGGCGATACAATGCATATCGTGGATCATCACTTTCTTCATTCTCTTCGGATCAGTAGTACAAAATTTTAATTTCTTTTTTCGGATTTTCCTATTTAATTTTGTTTGTAAATTAATGAAATGGAACTTTAACAATTTTTTCACAATTTTTTTTATCTAAATTATGATGGATATATTAAGTATTTATTTACACCAGGAACCTCGTAATTTTGCGTAATTAATATTAGTCGAGATAGCACAGTAAACGATATTTCTATGCTTTAAAGATTAGTGAGACTATTTGAACAACTTGGAGTTTGAATATATTTCGTCTCTTACGATGTATAAAATTCAGAAAAGAGTTAATCGATTACACACTTCGATTATTTAGAAAAATTGGAAAACAGAAGAAAGAGGAAAGAAATAGACAAAACGATATAATTGTAGAAATGGATAACTACGAGTTTCGATTGAGTGAGTGTTTATGAACATCGCAATATAAACCAACACGAGGGCTATTGGTGCTAAACCTCGGAATTTGAAACCTTGTTCAAGTAAAGAGGACGACACCCAAACTGGCAGCCTCTCTTCGAATTCCACACCACACCAATGGGAGAAATTTGAGTTTTGACAGATTTAACGTGAATCGGCCCCTTCTAGACAGCGGCTTTTTATTGGCACTGGGCTCGACATGCCTGTCATAAGTCCGGGATCTTGACCACTAGGCTACCAAGATCACCTACGAGTTTCGGTGAGTGAGTGAATATTACACGAGCTTCAGCTACACGAGAGCTTTTGGCGACGGACCTCGTAATTTTTAACTATGGTAAAGTGACGAAGACGACACCTGAGATCCCCCTCTACGAGTTTCGTAGATTTCGATTAACCGAAGAAAGTTTGCTGAACTGACAAATTTACACACACTCTTGAAGACTTTGAAACTAGAAATAGACTATTGTGTTAATATTCAAAGATACATCGCAACTATTTTACTACTAAACGAAGTTCATTGCAGCCGATTAACAAAGAATATCCTCACTGCATTTAATTTTTTTTTAATGGTGACCATATACCATTCCTGTACTCGCTTCATTTCAGAACAATTAATAAGAAACCACAAATCATGTTAGACTGTTCAACTTTATCATAACTTTCTGCACTGCATTACAACTAAGCGACACCCCTGCGTATTTAAAAAAAAACGGAAAAAAAATCGCCTTTCACAATATTCACAAAGGGGCGTTACACAAAATTGCACTGTTTCGATTTGCTCTTTTTGAATTAACATCACACAAAGTTTGTTAAAAGACTTTCTGAGGAAAGGAGAGACTCTTCATTTTCGTCTTTTGTCGAATGGTTAAGATAATACCGGAATTGATATCTCTTTCACCAAACTAACACACCGTACCTCATAGAGGTTTGGTGATGGATCTCGCGCGCGTAATTTTTTGAATCTCGGTCACTGAATCGATTCATTAAATCGCTATTTCATCTTAGAAAATCTGCATTCGATTTTTTCTGTTTTGGTAAATATACCATAACATTATTTACAATTAATTGAATGTACTATCTTTAAAACCCGTAATATTACAGTGTTGGCGGTTAAAGGGTTATTTACTCAAAAATCAGATAGATGCCAGTGTGCTTAGTTTTCTTCACCTCTTTTTAATAAATGAAGAAAAAAAAAGTTACGCCTGTAATCTTTGACTTTTTGTATTTGTTGATATTTCATAATTTGTTTATACTTTGATTGACTGACTGTCGTAATGTATTGTGATTACCGAAATAAATATTTATTTTTTTGAGTGTTTTTAAAAATAAGTAATTTTGAAATGCCGTAAATATCGGGGGTTTTCTTTTTTGTGAGGCCTTTTTTGATTGCCCGGGAACATCGCAAGTGATGACGAATCCACTTTGTGTGAACCCCGAAATTTCCAAATGTTGTTTTTAAAAAGCTTAGATATTAAGCATTGGGAGCTATATAAGATATATTATCTATTTCCTAAACTTTTTAATGTAACAAATACATTTAGCAAATAAATATCTTCTTTTATACCTGATCTTTGATATGGTACGAAAAAAAATTTCCCTTGGTTTTACTAAAAATCGTTTACAAGTATCTTTCTTGTTTTTTTTTTTTCTTTGAAATGGTTTTAAAAAAATTTTTTTAAAAGATTTTTTGATCCGGGGTTATTTCAGAAAAAAAAAAGATTTTTTTCGTTGATTGATTGAATATTAAGTTGCACTGCCCGCGGCTACACGGGGGGCTTTTGGCGACGGACCAGAATTTTAAACCATGGTAAATGACGGGGACGACACCGAGCTGGCCCCCCCTTTTAACTACCACACCACACCAAGGGGGATCTTTTTAAAAAGAATTGCCACCCCTAATTGGGGGTTTTTTCCACAATTTTGCTATAAAATGAAGGATGGGGAGGGGGAATTTAAAAAAAATGGACAATAGAGCCCTCACTGTGGATTAACATTCTATTTTTCTTAAACTATGCGGCCAGGACTTATTTTTTGATTTTTCAATTACTATTTAAAATTCAGAATATTTATTCGACATAGAAGTTCCATTTTGAGAAATTCTTAAAATTTTTGTTTGATTAACTAAAATGCATGCGGCTCCCCATGCTTTCTTACGTTGCACTTCCATGGGGTCGGCCCCGGGGAACTTTTTGTTGGACAAACGGTAATCTGGTGGAGTAGCGGTTTTGTATCACTTTACAACAGAAATTAAGACAGTGCACTCAAAATCTATGTGTTAGGAACTTAAGGTACCCCTTAGACTTTATAGTTTTGCCAGTCACGATGACACACACACACACACAAAATCTCATTAAAATCTCCAAATTTAAATTATAGGTAAATAAAATGCCACTTATACAAATCTTTAAGTTGTAATAATGAAATTAAAGTCTTTAAAGCACCTAATTTTCAACCAAATATGATTATATGACATTGCACACATTTATTCTATTTATTAATAAATGAGGAATAACTAACAATTAAAATAAAAGTAAAGAAAATGTTAAACCTGGGAATTATTTAAACACACCAAAAAGATGAAAACAGTCAACCTCCGTATTACGAACGTCTATTTTTGGAATTTTTCAAAAGCAAGTTTCTCCTGGAACCAAGAACATTTCACGATTTTCTTTGTAAAATAACTCCTGTAAAATAACTCCTCCTTTTTCTCCTGATTCAGTTTTTTCCCTCTATTTCCTTAAAGTATTTCTGGACAATTCAAGTTATTCTCTCTTTTAACTCATTTTATGGTGGTCATAAATCTTGAATTGGTTTTATTAGGTCCTATTCCGAGGCAAAAATTTGGGGTGTTTCATAAAAGTGCAACCTTTAACCTTCATCATCCAGTTCATTGGAAACATCTTCGATATCCCCTTTCATCCCCATTGGTGTTGTTTAGTGTCCCCATATCCTTGAACTAGTCTCTGTTCATTTGTAGAGTTGATCAGTCGTACTGGTAAATTCGGTTCTTGTAGCTCAAAAATGTCAAAACTTAAGTGATTAAGCATCAAAGAAAAAAAATTCTTCAGTAAGTGGATAAAGGCGTCAAAAAACTTCCCGTGCAGTTTTTCTTTCTCTTCTTTCTTTTTGATAGGTAAGATATATAAAATAAATATTATTAATTTGCAAAAAAGGTGTGAAAACAATTACTTTTTTTAAAAATATATAGTGTTTGTGAATTTAAAATTTGTTTTATGTGAATTATAAAGAAAATTGCAAGATAACCTCTACATAACGAATTTTCCATATAACGAACCTTTTTTTTTCGGGATTTAGAGCGATTTCGTTATATAGAGGTCCGACTGTATTTTGTTGTTGTTACTTATGCCACCTGATTGACAGTAACATCAGATCAAGGCCTAAAAAAATTTATCCCTCAAGGGGAAAAGTACGCCTGTGTTAGCGATACTTTTAGCCAAACGGTGACAGTGCAATTTGTTTCTAATTTTGAGGGAGAACATCCTGGGGGTGGTCAGGGGTTCCCACCTCACAAATGGGCTTGCGGCTCGACTACTATTCAGAATACGCTCATACCGCACAGGCACTATACATTTGCAAATAACCATGCCTCGTCCGGGATTTGAACCCAGTCACAACAGCCAGTGTCACTAAATGTGATGGAAATATTTTGAGTATATATTTGTGAAAGCAAATAATCTATGTTTCGATTATTTGACAATTTCTTTTTCATTTTATTATTAGATATTGTTAGTTTACGATTTCAAATATCTTGGTGGCTACGGAAGCAGAATGGTCGTCATGGGCTCAATTCATGAAGTCACATGTAAAACAAACACGTTTTTCCTTTTAAATTTTCAAAACAAACTTAAATAATTGTACTTGTTGTTCTATCTTTTTGAAAAACTAAGAAAAAATTTTAAAAAAATTTCGTATTTGGGAAAGGTTTTAAATGTTGGGAAAAAAAATTTCTTCAGAAAGATTTTTTAAATTGAAAAAAATCATATTTTATGTTTATATTTTTTAATTTAAAAATGCATTTTGTATACATATGTATTTTTAAGAAAGTTTCTGCAAAAAAAACTTGGCAGCACCGGGCGCTAAACTGATTAGCTGGAAACACTAGATAGTTTTTATCGTGTGGCTATTACGTCGCATGAGTTTTTGAATTGATTGGCTAGAATCACGTGGCTTTTCCTATCATGTGACTATGACGTCACATGAATTGAGCCCATTACGAACACATGATCTATGAGTTGTGAGTGACATTGGAGATCCGCTATGTAGAATGGCTGATGCACGTTATATAGGTTGTGAATCAAAAACTTCAGATTGGCGTGGTTTGGAAGCTTGGAGAATATGTTGCTAGCTCAGGTGTGGTCCTCGTAATTTGGCGGATATTAAAGAAAAATTCAAGATCTATTGCTAATAGCCTACGTGCAGCTTCAAAGTAAGACTTTGGTAAAAATTAAACCTGAAATAGCATTGATCAAGATAATAATACGGTTATGGAAAATAGACATTCTTATCAGAAAAACGTAAATTTTTAAAATTTATTATCACTTTATTATCTAAGTTATTAAATTAGTTCAGAAAAAAATTTACTACAATCATATTATTTCAAATTTTGTTTTTTCACCGAAATATTTTTATAATTATGTAACAAGCCAAAAAAATTAAAAGTATTGAACATGAAATTTAATTCATATCTCTTATTTCCTCTTTAGAGACTAAATAACATACCACCAAAATCATTTCGGACTGCTAGTTAACCATACAACATTCTGAAGTTATTTTTATTCATAGATTTTGAGATCCTAATTAAAATTAATTATTTTAAGTTTTAAAATAGATTTGTTTACTGAGAATTAAAATTTCTCTCATTACTGCTTTTGAAAATAATTGGATTAATTAGAGAACTAATTTTTGGAATTCTTAATGCATGGAAAATGACAGAATAAATAAAACTATTTTAATTGAAATAAATGAATATTTTTTTTAAAAAAGTCAACAATAAGTGGAGAATGAAAAACTTATTTAAAAATCTTTAAGTTATTTTTCTTAAGAAAATCGTTTTGCTAAAGTTAAAATCTCATAATCTTCTTACGTATAATTATAATTTTACATAAAAAGAAAAAATAAAATAAATAAAAAAAATTCTCAAACATTTTTTTTATATAATTCGATGTATTTTTTTAAATGAATCCCTACAAAAATTTAACATATTTTCAAATTGTCGAAATTCGAATTCTTTTGTTGGAAAAGGTTTTATGGGCCGCAATATTTCACCTACATCAGCATTGTGTGTGCACTGGCGTACTCAGTCCAGAGAGGGCACCTTTGGAGGTTTCTTAACATTTTAGGATGATTTTGCTTACAAATGTTAGGGGGAATATCATTGATAAGTTTGATACGACGGGGCTACAACCCCCGATTGTTGGCAATACTATTCTTTTTAATATAACCAAAGTTCAGTGGAACTAATTTAATATTGTTTTACGCGCTAAGCGCTGTTTCGGTGATTAAAGTATCACGCCAAGCAGCGCATATGGTCGAGTGATATATAACCAAAAGGCGTTTTTATATAAACTCCAAAAATTTTTAAAGTGTATTATTATTTTGTATTACATAATATAATAGTTATTATATTATGTTCACATTGGTTATTTTCAATATATTCCTATATACTTATTTCGAAATATATTTCAAAATACTTATTTAAAATAATTTTCCTGAAGATTTGTTATAACTGGGCCGCTATCTTGGATACCATATCATTCGACAACAAGCGCTGCTTGAAACGATAAAGGGGAATCGCGCTATACAGCGCTTCTCGAGTCCACCCGATATCAAATTTGTTCTGTGAATCTGTTGTTTTATACTGTTTTTAATGCCATGTGAACACTGACCGGTTGCGTACAAGGACAATAAACAAAAATTAATCTCTTATTACTTATTTAATATTTTTTTTTAATAGTATGAGCCTGAACTGGAATATAACTTTTTTTGTAAGCTTTTCAACTGTTTGAAATATTCCGTAAGAATAATTTCTCTTGATTTTCTGGCGTTTTGAAGTGTCTTAGTTTCCAGTCCTGGTGCCACAGAAGACCCGCCGTCTAAAGGGACCCAATGCACATTAAATCTGCCGAGGATCAATGTCTTTCCTTTCGTGTGGCGTGATAGAGGAGAGGGGACCAGTTCAAAGTCGTCCCGTCATTTTTACCATGGTTCAATGTTATGAGGTCCTTCATCAAAACTCCTGGTTTTGCTTTTTTTCGACGCCCTTGTTCATTTTTTCTCATTAACGTTTTGAGAATTTCTTGTTCATTATTTCATAAAAAATTCTTAAGGCTGTATTCCTTTAAAGTTAAAAAATAAAAGGGCCCAAACCAAAACCCGATATAAAAGTACTCAAACATTAATATTATATTTTTTGGCTTCACTATCCTGTAGAGAATCACTTATTTTAAAATATTCATTTTTTACCCCAGTTTGACATTTTTTCTTTTCTAAAATGTGTTTCGCATTTTTCTCCTATACCATAATGTTAAATGAACTATTCCTTTACATGTTAAAAGAAAAAACTAACTATTTGTGAAATATTTTGAAATTTTAAAATACTGTGTTATACAAAAATGAATGAGTTACAATGTCACAAATTTTTATAAAAATTGAGGCATTTTTTTCTGTCCGAAAATGTACTCCGCGTTAAATCCCCACTGTCGCATATATGACGAAAATAGCCTTAGCTTGTTTTCTTACAGATTAAAATATTCTCTACATTGCTAGATCATAATTGATTCATGGTTAGATTAGCGCAATGCTAAAGTTTGAACAAGGGTTTGCAGCTTAAATGCTATTCTCGTCATTTTATTGAGGTACAAAAAAATTCGACAACCAAAAGAATACTTGTATTCTTTTTTAAAAGGGGGATGTTAATCAAACAATAATTAGAGTATAGTTCGAGTGTTTTATAATACTCACTTAGGGCCTTGCTCGTCCTTGGGGGGGGGGCTTATGATTATAAAAAATTAGTCCCCGTGCTGCTTTTTAAGCGTGGCTTAAGAAACAAATCCAA
>BMAV01021435.1:0-14065 GCA_019973955.1 Trichonephila inaurata madagascariensis | reverse complement strand
CAGTACATTTTTTTATGTTTTGGGTTCAAAAAGAGGTTTTTCGACCTTTTTTGGGTTTTTTTCCAACTCAATCTTAAATTGTTTTTTAGCCCTTTTAAAAGGGCCCCTTTTTTTAACGCTTTTTTAGTTGTTATTTTAAGTACCCCCAAAAATAATCACAAAAAACAGACAGGAATAGTGATAGACATTTATCAGAGGCAGAAAATTTATTTTTCAATTTTTTAGCCTTTTTATAGTTAATTTTACGTATGACTTAGTGCAAAATTTTTTGGGTGAAAAAAAATTTTCCCCTTTTGAAAGAAAAAGACGTTTACTTTTTGATAAAGTGTTTCAAAACTTTATTCTGATAGTATTTAGCACTTTTTAAAGTTTGGTTCTAAAAAAAAGAGTTTTGTTGCCGAGAAAAATTTCCGCCCATACCATAACCCCCTGAGGGCCCAGTTGTTTTTTTCAAAACAGTTGCGTCTTTGCAACTTTTTTTATTTAAATATTGAATCTTCGTTTTGAAAGTTGATTTTAATGTAAGATGAAACAGTGCTTATAAAAGTTATCCATGTTTTGTATTTTTGGTAACTTTAAAAAAAAAAGGGCCAGACATTTTCTTTTTTTTCTACGGTTTTAAAACCAGACATTTGGTGACGGACGGGAAAATTTATTTTTTTATACCTAATTTTCTTTATCTGACGAAAAATTTGTCGATTGCTACAATAGTTTTTTTTCTTTGTTTTTTGGGAAAAAAATTTTCTACAGCGATAATTTTTTTCAATTTTTTTTTTTTTATTATTGGACCCCCTTTGTTCACATTTTTCTCTAAAGCTATTGATTGCGAGTCAAATTTTATTTCTTTTTGATACTAATATAATTGAAAAATGTTATTTTTGATTTTTAAATGATTTATTTCTTACAGAATTTGAACAACCATTCTTCAAAAGATGTAAAATTTTTTCCCGGGGTTTTAGATTAATTCCAGTACTATAATTTAATCCCCAAAAAAATGTTAGAAAGGGAAAAATATTTCATTTTTTTGAATAAAACCAAAAAAATAAAAATTCATCATAAATAGTTATATGCTTTTAAAAACTGGTCTCACTTATTTTGAATCAACCGGTACTTACTAGATAGCCCAGAAATAGTTTACACCGAAAGAACTTGCATGTTGAATCCGTGAACCTTTCCTGCATTTTGAAAGACATTAAGAAGATCATATTTTGCAGTACCTGGTTCCAGTCCTGGTGAAATTCTTTTCCCTCTGTCCCTGCTTATCAGTAGTTCTACTGTTTTGATAAATTTTCAGCTTCGTCCTCAATTTTTGCACACCAGTGTTTATATTTACTGGATTATTGATTCTTCTACAATATTTGCTCTACACAACTCATTTTCCTTTGATTGCCTGAAAAATATTTCATTGGAACTTTTAATATCTATATTGTTAAATAATGATGAATATCTTTATATTTGGAGAAATGTAATAGAATACCGTAGAACCCACAATGCGGGGAGGATACGTTCTCATCAGAAATGAAGCGCTCTGGAAGCAGCGTTAAACGAAAGGTTATCTTGGTGTAAATAATAGGTTGGGGAAATAGATTGCGTGGAGCCCAGTAATTATGTTTTTTATAACAATAAAAAAAATTTATTTCTAACAAGTATAAACACCAGTAAACGAATATATACATATATATAAAGCATTCTATACCTTGGTTTAATGGCATATTGCGTTCTAATTTCTGTCGACTAATCCACCATATATAGAATCGTTTTCCATTTCACTCTATTTGACAGGCCAATTATAGCTGCAAGAGCCTATCGTGCAGTTGCCGACGACAGTATTTTTTCTTCATTCTTAAGAATGGTCCTTATTTTTTGAAGTTGATTATTCCTACCAGTATCAATCTTCTAATCACTTGCATTTTTGTTTCAAGTGAAAATTCTTTTTCTTGCTGCTCTATTTTCGTGTTTTTTGTTATCACCCATAATAAGAACTAAAAATCATAATATTTGTCCCTCTCTAGCAATGGTTAAAATATACATAAATTTATACTTACAATAACATATAAATGTTTGAAACGATAAAAATACGTTATAATATCTACAGGAAAGAAGAAACACGGCTAGGTGGCTGGATCATGGGAAGCCTAATGCATTTCGAAGAATCACAATTAAAATAAAAACGATAAATCAAACAGCGCTGGCAAACAGCGTTAAGCCGGGTCTTACTGCACTATATTTAATTTGCTTCCTGTCAAACATCTGGAATAAATAGTAGTAATTATGTTTAAATTCTAAGTCCCGAAATGATTATCAAATATGGAATGAAATAAGGAATATCTAATCACATCATATTAAAGCAAAATATTTTGATCTTTTTTGTTAAACAAAGAAATTTGAAAAAAAAAGTAATCAGCTAAAATCTAGCACCTTATTTCATTAGCTGCAGTTTTTGCATTTCGCATAAATGAAATAAGGTGGTGGTGGTGGTGAGGATTGTCAACTCTCTTTTTACAGCTGTGTTTGTATAAGTACATGTATACTTTGCCAACATATAATAATGTCTGGATTATACTATTTGATATTATTGCGAGGGAAACTCATCAACCTGTAATGGGCTCAATTCATGTGACGTCATATTCATATGATAGTGATAGCCACGTGATTTTAGCCAATCAATTTAAAAACTCATGTGACGTCATAGTCACTCGATAAAAAACTATCTTGTGTTTCCTGCTAATCAGTTCTCGCACTCCGGTGTTGCCAAGTTTTGCTTTTTGCAGAAACTTTTTCTTAAAAAGTACATTGTATACAAAATGCATTTTATTTTAAAGTATAAGCAAAAAATACGATTTTTTTAATT
Organism: Trichonephila inaurata madagascariensis; assembly: GCA_019973955.1. NCBI lineage: Eukaryota > Metazoa > Arthropoda > Arachnida > Araneae > Nephilidae > Trichonephila > Trichonephila inaurata. The sequence continues at coordinate 11,214 of BMAV01021435.1, read as the reverse complement.
TAAGAAATTTTTTCTAACATTTAAACATCTTTTACCCAAATATGAAATTTGAAATTTAACTGAGTTTTACAAATAGAACAACAAGCACAATTAGTTTAATGTTTGTTTTGAATTCAATGGAAAACACGTGTTTGTTTTTATCATACTACTTTATGAATTGAGCCCATTAGCAATCTAGGGAAGCGGTAGTATGCTCAATTCTGGCTTTAAAGGTTTGCGGTTTTAGGCAGGGTTGGGAGTTGAGAGATTTTTGGATGCGAAAATCATAAGCGCGCCTGTCATATGATTACGTGACATGTGTAAAGATCGCTGAGTATCAATTTGGCTCTGGTGCTTTCAACAAAATCACGAGGCGGCTGTTGCAGCATCCGACGAGCAGCAATTAAAATTAATTTAAGCGCGTCCAGAATTTATTAATAGAGGCCCACGCTACAAGGTGAAGCCGCCACCTAAATAGTTCGTTCTCATGCTTGGGGACTTGCCGTGTCTGCAAAGGCTTAGTTGCTAAAAATGTACTGCCCCATTGGAAAAAAATAGCGTATAATTTAATTTCGTGTAATAAGGCTAAAATCAAATAAATTTTTAAAAGGTTATTCAACTGCAAGTTTATTTAATAGAAAATAAAACTTCATGGTTTCTCTAAGAGCTGCGCAGACTGGTTTTGCTATTGCAGTCAAAATGGAAAATATTTGAATCGAATCAAATATCTACCAAACATATCAAAATTAATCAAATGCAGGGATTTTGATAGGAAGAAGAAAAAAAGTTTCAGGTGATTTAAAGCGGAAATGGAAATCTAGAATTGTGTTATGACTCAATAAAATCAAAAATAAAGGGGAAATTTTAATTAAATCTGAAATCTTGCGAGTATCAAGGATAAAGTAAACTAAAATGGAAATAGTTCTGTCATTTAAAATTTTCTTTTTGGTTATATATGTACTTGTTGACTGGTGATATTAAAGTAAAAATGAATTCTAGAGTGCTTATGTTTTATAAAATGCTGGAAGACACAAAAATAAAAACATTAGAAAAACGATTTATTTTGCACATATATAACTTGTTTTTTCTAGAAAATATTTTACATACATAAGTTTACTATGCTTCAAGCAACTATAAGATTAAAAATGTTTGCTGCAATTCAATTTTTTTAAAGCTAAAACTATTACTTTACTGAAGAGACTACGTTAAGAGAAATTATGTTGAGTTCCTTTGAGACAAATTTGGCATTCATCTATATTATTTATCTATTTTATTGCGTTTTTTTCTTTTCCACTGCCAATTTCCCTTTTCGTTTCTTTCCCACTGTCTTTCCTCTCTGTTTTCTTAATTTATTCTTCAACTAATTTTTATATTATTTATTTTTCGATATACATATATTTTTATTGAAAGCAATTATAAAATCCCCGTGCACCAAAAAGTATCACACGGGGTTCACAGAAGTAACTATTAATCACATATAACAAAGGAAAGAAGGAAAAAAATTGAGGTTATGAAGGATTACAAATATTTATAACAAATTCACAAAACTTTTTAAAAGCACTTCTGGTGGAAAGAAGTTAAAAAGAAAATGAGAATGGTATATGCAGTCCCTTAGCCAATTCCTATGATCTTTCTTTGACATACTTGGTTCACAGTAGGAACATTTTCTACATTTTCTCGCCACCAATATTACAAATGCAGGGAGATGGGCAGTTAAGTATTAAATTTGTTCAAGTAACACAAATTACCATGACAGGTAAGAAATTGGGTTATTTTTTTCAATCTTTCAGAAGAGGTTTATTTTCTGAAGTGTGCAACTCAATTTCTTAGATACAATTTATTTTTTAGGTAATCATATTTGCATGTTGTATGGAATGATGTATTTTTTGGCAAAAAATCGTGTCATTTTGGGTTATTATTGATATAAATATTAAGAATAATATAATTAACTTCAAAACAGAACTTTTATATCTTTCAATAGAATTTAACTTAGATCAAGTTAAGTGCAACATATTTTTATATATATTATGAATGAAGATATAGCAACTACATAAGTGTATTTTAGGAAACCTTAAATATGATTGTTTAGAATTGTTGTTCTTCAGAATAAAAATTTTTCTGTTTTATTTTTAAATTTAATATATATATCTAAGTTAGCTAAGTAAAATTTAGATAGCTCTTATACTGCCATGTGAAAGGAGCATTTTTGAACTTAAAAGTCATTTTGAACTTGATGGTAAACCTATTATCTTAATATTTTAAATTTTTGTTTGAAAAAACTTTAAAAATTATTAGTCTTTATATCCATTGAGGAAAAAGTATTAAACTCTAAAAGTTTTGCTTCGAGTTTCTGTAAATTCTTTTCAGTATATACATGTGTGCTGGCTAGTACGAAGCAAAAAAGAAATAAAAGAAACTCAAATATTTAAAAGCTTTTGGATTTCAAAACTCATTAAATAGAATTCAGTAAAATGATTGGAATCAGCGAACTGATAATGCAATTATATATATGGTTTACTTATGGCAAAATGAATAAACAATGCCAAATATAAACCGTCATTATTTTACAGTAGGTATCATTGACCGGAACGTGATTTAGCGTGTAAATATGGATAATTGCGGATATTTAACGTCACTTAGATTGAACTGATAAAAATTAGGTTAAGAATAGTATTACAATAAAGTATTTAAATACAATGTTGCTTAAGAATAACCTTTTTTTCCCAAATGTTCTCCTTTTCTAAAAAATGTCTTCTATTATTATTTTCTGTATATAGCTCAGACCTTTAAGAAAAATAACTAAATTTTCGACACTCAAAAAGTCGATTTATCCATGTTTTACGAAAACAGAGGAAATTTTAAGAAAATACGCCGATAATTATTTCAAATGGTTGTAACTGAAAATAATGTGAATTTTTAAATATCATGGTTAGACACTCATCTAGTAAAATATTAACACAATAAGAATAGGAAAAAAGGTATTCTTCGCTATTTAAATAATTATTCATCTGTCTAACCAAAACAATTTTTTACATATCAGCCTTTAAATATGCATTTATGCCTTTAAGTTCGGAACGTGATCGAATACAAAGCTATCACCAATCTGCATTAATATAAAAATAAGAAAATCACAGCACTTTTCCTTATAAACTTCCTTATAACCGCTTTCTTTAAAATGAGATATACGTAATTATAACTGAACTACGCGAGGTAAAATTCCATTGATTATTAAAACAAAAGTTTGAGAAACTTTTGTTTTTTTGAAACAAAAGTTCAGTTTTTACCACCAAGTAAACATTTTGACTAAGCATAAAACAGTGCATGCAACCTAATACCGAATCAGTGTATTTCTTGTCACCAGTTTTAATGAGCAAACTTTTAAAACTCTTCAATAGCAAAAAATATTTCTCAAGTATGTCACAATAATTATACTTTAGCTGCTGGCTGCTTCTGTTTTCTTCTCTCTAAATTCTATGTCTGTAGAAACTATCCTCTAAACCAGAGGTTGGCAACCTAAATCACGTGGTATAATTCTCAGTAGCACTATGCGCTACTCTACAAATTTGTCAATTTTTAAGTTAGTGGAAGTTAATGAACTTGTAATATAATTTATTTCGCAATCATCTTCAGAATTTTGGACGTTTAAGGAATTACGAAAAAATCCGAATAAAGGCAAATTTAATGCTATTTTGTAAATTATTGAATGTTATTGCTGGAGAGATTTAATTGTTTGAAGAGGGAAAATTTGCATGTATTCTGCTTTCCGCTTTTGGTTCCATGTATCTAAGTATAAAATCTTTCCTCAAATGAAAAATACTTCGAGTCCACAAATAAATTATTTGCGGACACGTGAATAATATAGAATGAATAATATGAAAGTAGAGCGATGCAAGCCCTAGATTTGCATTAAATTTTTTTATTTAACTATAGTGAAAGGAAATACTTATATTTTATGTTCTCAATTTCTTATTTTAATAAAAGTGATTATACTGTACATAATATAGGTACAATTTATTTTTTATTTTTTGTTAAAAAAATAGTTATATTTTGTGCTCTTTTTTTGCAGAAGTACGATTAAATGGTGCAAAATTAATATATAATAAACTTGTAAATTTATATTATTGGCCTGTATTCTCTAACTCTTACTTACTCGGGAGATTCTACCTCATCCAAAGGGTTTCGAGCTGCGTAACGACCCTGCATGCATTATCACGCGAGATCGAAGATTCTTTCAAATTGTCTTACTGTGTGATGCGCGGAATAACAATACAGTGAATTGGTTTGCTGGCTTAGTTGACGATCCTGTACTCTAAAATTTCTTTTTCTGTTTGACTTTCCAGAAACATTGTGACAGCACTCACGCGTCTTTTCGTCTTTATGTCGCTTTGGGTTCTTTGTGTGGGCCATAATTAACGACAACTCTTTTCAACCAAGCCAAGTAAAGCGTGAATGAAAGATGCAGAATTAGGAAGCTTTTACAATATCAGAAGTTAGAATGAGGTGGCAATTCGGGAATGTTATGATAGTCCGTGATTCAAGTGCGAAGAGTTTTGAAAAAGTTAAGTGACAACCAACAGAAGTTACCCGTGAATTGGGCAGGTGCATACCATTGCACTCCAGTAAACTACCTTCAACTAGGATCAGATCGCTACTTCGACATTAAGGTGAAGGTAAATGATTTAATATTCGGATCTGTGACCAACGTGGAATTGAGCTTAGGCGATTGATTGTGTGATAGTGGTCGGGTTACGTTATTTCGGTATTATATATATTGTGTGTTTAATCTACCGTAGATTCTCATATATCTATATTATCTCATCTATTATGAAGGTTTAAGTTTAAGATGTAGTCCTATATATTAAGATCGTATGATTCTTCATTTATTCCTACACACCTCTAGCTCACGCGGATAATCTAGGAAAGAGCAGAACTGCCAACACATTCATCAAACTAAGATTAGTTTAAAGGTGGATCCTTAACAACACATCTTTCTCAGTATTAAAGTCTAAATTACCATTTGGGAGGTATATGCGTAAGGAGACAAATATTTTCCATCAGTTCTTTACAGTATAAAACACTTTAAGAAAGCTCTTTACAAAATGAGAACATATAAATAACATTTAGTTCATTAAGATACTGTGATGGAGGTATCCTCAGGTAGAACTTACAACCCATTTTGGTACTTTATAATTTTGAGTGCAAAGTTTAGTAAAAATGTCATTTATTTATGAAAAAACTCATTTTAGTTACAATGGTTATAATAACTTAGAGAGTTATGTCATAATGTAAAAATTTGCTTGGAAATTTATATTTAGAATTCCAGAGATTGGTAAATTTTTTCGTAATTGAATTGCATGCGCAGGGATTCAATTTGAAAGCATTCAACATTGTTATATGTTATGAAATAAAGCACGGTCAGGGCATTTTATTCATCTAGAAATCTTAAGAACAAATAAAATAGTTCTCATGTTAATTAATCAACTGCAGATGGAATTATTTTTTTAGATAAATGTTAGTGTTTACATGTAATTTGTTTTTTGAAAAATATTCTCCATATAGAACCAACAATCATACTGACGTATAAAGTTTGAAAAAAATTTTTTTTTATGAGATACTTACCTGTTATTTACAAATTCATTTGTATAAAACATTAATTTTTGGTAGATAAAAAAGTTTCTGTTTCAGTGTTTCTGTGTAAATGTTGATAAAATTATTAAATATAAACGGAAACGTAGAATTTTTGTTATTGGTATCCCTTTACAATTTTGTAATTTTTTGTTCAATTTAAAAATATTTGAAGTATAAAAAATAATTATAATTTTAGCATGCAAAAAATTATAAATCGGCATCACAAATGTATCATCGTATACATATGAATTTAAGGAAACAATTAATTCAAATGTGAATAAAAATTTCATTTCTTTGGAAAAGCTCATTTAAAAAAAAGGAAAACAAGTTAAAATATGAACTAAATTTTTTAAGAAAAACAGTGCAACCTTTTTATAAAAGTTGCGTAGTTGTAGCCCAGTGGTCATGGACACGAAATAGTGGTCGGAATGTTAAGAGTTCAAGTCTAAGAGTCACTAAAGATCCGCCGTGTAAAGGGGCTGATGCTTGCTAAAATCATCATGGCTCAAAGATTTGTTTGCAGAGGGTGTGCCAGCTCTCAGATATCGTCCTTATAGTCCAAATTACTTGGTCCGTCGCTTGTAGACCTCGTGCTGCTGTAAAGTGCAACGCTAACATGCAAGCGTTTATTCATATTTTTTTATGAAATTTTAAGGTATTTGACTACGTTCGGAACCGTGATTTTGCAAAAGCGTATAAATGGTAATATTTATAATATTTTATGTCACTTAGATTATAAAATGTATATAAAATTATTTTAAGAATAGTATTACAATAAAAAATTATTTAAGTACAATACTTTGACGAAAATGAACATAGAATGACCCATTTTCAAAATATTCTCCTTCATTGAAAATTGCTTCTATTATAATAATATTTTGCCTGTCTATAGCTCAGACTTCTATACAGAGGCTCAGCTACAATTTCTGAAATATATAACTTAGAAGTGGGTTTATCCATGTTTTACGACATCAGAGGGGAGAAATTTTATAAAAAAAAAACAATTTCCGATAATTTTTTCAATTAGTTGTAAATAATGTGAATTTTTCAAAAATCATAGTTGAGTCTCTTTACAGAGGTCTGAGGTATATACAGGCAAAATATTATTATAACAGAAGCATGTTTCCAAAAAAGTAGAAAATTTTGAAAAAAGGTTATTCTAAGTTAATTTTTTATTGAAATATTGCAATTATTCACAATAGTACACATTCAAGGTTGGTTCCTTGAACAAAGAGCATAGCAGTACAAAAGAGCAGTCCCTATACCGTATGAAACTAATGAAATAATAGTTACTTTTAAATTTTGACTCTGAATTTCACTCCTGTACAACGGTCTTTTAAACAGTCAGTGGAACCATTCTAGAGGCTTTTTTAGATTATCCCAATCAATAATCATCCTAGACTCTTCCGAATCTGCCTTCGGGCATCTATTTATGATGACCTAGCACCTTTTGTAGAGTTTATTTGCCCTCAATGTCATCTCTATATAATCAAATTATTATATCTTCTTTGCCTGTTAAAAACTATTTTCCTAACAACAATGTACACTCGGTGGAGAAAGCAAATAAAAATTTGCTTAATAGGAGGAAACCGCTATATTTATCGATAATACACAATTCACAAAAATTTTGCACCCGGGCGCCACACAAAAAATTTGAAGTAAAAGTGTATGAAGAGATGAAAAACAATCCAGAAGAACAAGCTCTTTTTTGAAGATATCTTCAAAAAAAATCGGTTAATAAATCCCCCCATGGCACCCAAAAAGCAAAATTGGCGGGGCCCTTTTTGAATCAGTAGGGTCACCTATATGACCTATAACGGAAGATCGTGCAATATTCTTTGCAACTGGGCAGTTAATTCGCGAGTATTCCAGGATGGCTGCAGTTATCTTCCTAGCACGTCTTAAATAGGCTTTATTGGTGAGAGGTCTAGTGACTTAGCAGGCTATGGGAAACACGTCATCTTCGTAACTTTCAAATCACGCGTCGTGACGAGCATTGTCTTGTGATTGGAAACCGGGATGATAGATAGACAGTATAACTGATGGTAAAATCTTGCCCATGTAATCAGCCGTGACTTCAAACTGCATAGAAGGATGATTAAAGGTGATTGGGTGTCCCAACAAATCTCTTCCCGCCCTGCCACACATTTGCACAGGTCATCGGTATTGAGACAAAAGGAATCATCACTGAAGATCACACTCCAGCTAACCCGAGGTAGGCGGAAATACAATCGATACTGCCTATGATATTGGGACAGTGGTAGGCGTATTAAGGTGACTGCCTACCTTGAAAATGTCGTTTTTCATCTACATAAGGCATTTTTTTTTTTTCAAAAAACTTATAGTTAAACATTTTTTTCCAAAACAGACTTTTCCTTTATCCGAAATAAAAAAAATTTTAGTGGTTTTAAAAAACATTCTATGCAAAAAGGGGGGTGAAAAACTTAAATGAGTTTTTTCCAAATTATGTTTTTGAAAGAAAACCCTTGGGCAGAAAAGATATCTTAAGAACCAAACCAGATAACGTTTTGAAATTTTGTGGGAATGTTTATTATACTATTTTTCATAAAGTGGACCATAAGTTTTATCGTAAGTTAAATATTTTTTCATTTAGGGTAGTTTTTATAAAGAAAAATTTTTAAAATATCAAAATTTTCATATTATTATGCATAATTATCTGTAATTTTTTTTATTTTAATATTTCTCTTAGATTTTGATTCATTTTGAAGAGCATCGTAATATGTGTGTTGTGTATAAAGAAAATTTTGATAATTGTATTAGAAATTTTTATACAGTGTTACCCGTTTTAGTAAAAATTTGGTGAAATTTCCTTGAAACAACCAATTTTTCTAAAAGTACAATATTTATTTAAAAAATTTTATGCATTTACATATTTTTTATTATTCTTCTTCCTGAAAACACTTGATTTGTTTCAAAAATTCGTTTTTACCAGGTGTATGCAATTGAATGAGACGATTGTTTTAGAAAAAAACACAATAAATTTGCGAAAACTGTTAATATTTCTTTATTCGAAATAATATCCATCTCTAGCTACACATTTTTCCCATCTTTCGGGCAATTTGTGAATACCACGCCAAAAAAATGATCAGTCTTTTGAGGCCAGCCAGTCATCAAGCCAAGATTTGACATTTTCGTAAGAAGGGAAGCGCTGGTCAGCCAATGCGTGTCCCAATGATGCAAATAGGGGGCAATCGGAAGGAGCCAAGTCTGACGAATAAGCCGCATGCACTAAGGGCTCCCAGCCGAGCACCTTAACGATGTCGTTGGTCAGTTTAGCACGGTGGCTAGGCGCGTTGTCATCAAGGAAAATCACTTTGTGCTGCCGTTTCTTGTATTCCTCGCATTTTTCGAGTATAGCATCGTTCAAATTAAGTAATTGTAGCTTGTAGCGATCCGATTAACGGTTTCGCCGGGTTTGAGAAGCTCATAATAGATTGGTCCCTTCTGATCCCAGAAAATACACAGCATTGTCTTGCGGCCGAAGCGATTCGGCCTTGCGGTCGATTTGGACGGCTGTCCGGGGTCAACGTATGATCGATTACGCTTGGGATTCTCAAAATAAATCCATTTTTCATCGTCAGTCACAATACGATGGAGATATGACTTGCGTTTGTAGATGGCAAGCAACATTTCGCACACGACTTTTCGCTTTTCTTGTTAACGGTCCGCTAGCTTGTGTGGTACCCATCAGCCGACCTTTATTATCTTGCCCATTGCTTTGAGACGACGGAAAACAGTGCTCTGGGCAACATTCAGTTGTTCTGCAAAATGTTCTTCCGTTTGGCCATCATCTTCATCAAGTAATGCTTGCAATTCAGCATCTTCAAATTTTTTTGCTGATCTGCCACGTTCCTTGTTTCTCACATCGAAATCACCATTTTGAAACTTTTCAAACCCCCTGTAGCACTGCACACGGCTCAGAGCATTGCCACCGTATGCCTCTATAAGAATTTGATGTGATTCGGCAGCATTTTTCTTCAGATGATAACAAAAAATTAATGCTGTCCGCAAATCGTAGTCGGAAGGTATAAAAGTGGACAGTTTCATCACAGTAAAAAAATACAATGTACGCTGAAACTCGTCCAAATGTAAACTAAACATGAGTATCAAAGGTCAAACTATAAAAAAATCACGTGTCACGGTTTCGTATTGTTTGCATATATGCGTGGCGACATCTGTTAGCAATCGTCTCATTTGATATGCATACAGCTGGTATAAGGAAATTGGGTTCGAAGGTAGGCAGTCAACTTAATGGTTGCCGGTTCTTTTTACCTGCTTCGGCCAATCTCCTTTGATACCACCAGATGTTTGGAAACTGGTAAATGGCATCGAATTGATTCTAGCGACCTTGTTTGTGAGGACATGGTCACTGTTATGATTGAGCGATTATCGCGCGTATTTGTGTTCCTGAGACACCCTGACTCTCCACGACAGTTCTATCAGGTAGATAATCTTTTCCGTAATCCGTTGTTGTCAATACCGAGCAACCACCATATCGCCTGCGATCTAGGTGGAGGCGGTCATGCTTGTTCGACCAATCTGCTTTTCTGAGGCCTTCTATACGCCTCCTCCCATGTCCGACAATTGTTCGTACTGTTCCTGGTTATGTCGCCAATGTATTCCCAGTCACAATATCATCCATCTGTCGACAAATTTGATAGAATAACCACATGGCATAAGCAACCGTGCTTTTAAATTCTCCTTGATAGGCATCTCGTATGCGCATAGGACTCCTATCCTTGTCACCTCGTTGGCGTCGAAATTTTAATTATTTTCATATCTCTTACCAAAATTAATTCCTGCCAAATTTCATGATAATAGTTTAATTTCTTCTAGGTGTATATATTTTTTTGTGACAGAGTGTATTTCACTTTCTTAATTGATCATGTGCATAAAAAAATTCTTCTCTCCATTGAGAATTATATTTTAGCATGATAATGAAAACGTCAACTTCTATGCAAAAATTTCAGAAATTTTTTTTAATACATCATTTAAGTAATATGGATGAAAGTAGGTGTAATAATTTTTAATGTCTTGATTTTTTTAAATCACCTTCCATTACAAGATTGTTGGAAACACGATTGAATATGCCAGTTAGAAATTATCCATTAACAAAATATTCTTTTACTCCTGACTGTTTGATCTTGCCCTAAATCTGCAACCAAAAAATTCAAAAAAAAATATTATTTACATTTTAATTATATGCCTTCATTCAGGAATATTACTTTCAGCCTTTAAATTTTAAGCAAATTGCAATAATATCAAATAATTTTAAATGGAGAAACAAAACTTTTACAAAGTAAGGTATTAATTTGATTTTTATATAACGGTAATTACCTGTTTAATTTTTATATATCAAGATCATTGTTAAGAAGTTTTTCTTACATTTACGTACACACACAAATGCTAATATTAACTCTGAATTGATATAAATAATTAAAGTAATAAAGGGATGAGATGGTTTATTGAATAAAAAACTGAAAATGAGGTTTTCTTAACACAGTACATAAAGTAAAATTTTAAACATTAATATCGTAAAAAAGACGAAATAAATTGATCTTTTAGAAAAAACACTTCGATTGTGAG